>JALXJV020000021.1:11188907-11311407 GCA_024633595.2 Lepomis macrochirus | reverse complement strand
AGTGAATGAGTGGTAGACTGTGTGGGATGATTGAGCATGTATCCAGTTTAGAACCATTACTCGCTAAGAAAATCCAGACTGGAATTACTTATTCTAATGAAAGGAGTGTGGCGGAGACATTATTTTATGTCTCCTGTTATTACATCAACAAGGCAAGTACTGTACCTATATAGCTGTTGTGAAATTCCTTGTGAAATGAATAGCATGATTTCTGTAATATCTATTAAACTATAACAAGGAATCTATAAACTCAAATTTCCAGACTCAAAGTCATATGACTTGTACCAGAATCAGCCTGCAATCACTTATCTGGTGACGTTAGACACGATACAAACATGATATTGCAATTTGACTTTTGATTTTAGCATCAATGACTTGTGACTTCACTCATACTTAAACAGCCAATCATGTTGCACAAGCAGTGACAGTGTACGCAGGGAGACAAACAAATAATGACTTGTTTAGGGTTTGAAGCAAAAGGTTTAGAACTTGGATTTGGTTAGTGGTCTTGATTGTCTTTACCAAGACACAAGACACACTTGTGACTTAGAAAATTGTCCCGTCCATATGAATTTCCAGATCTGTCATTTCTCTGTAAAAATATACACATTCAGTTCCAATTCTGATAACAACTTTGAGTAATAATATAGTTTTGATTCTGTTTTTGTTATTACAGTAATGTGTCCAGGATTTTTGAGCGTGTGCACGAGTCATTAAACACGAAATGAGGGCATTGAAACACCACACGTACGCAGACACACTCCTTTTTCATCTTGCCTTCCACTTCTGTTTACTTGCTTTGTTTATCATGCCCTCCTCCTCTCCATGTGTGCCTCCCTCTTTGCATCTCTCTCCTTCATCACTCTCAGACAACTGGGGCAAAAGTCACAGGGCTTTGGCAGTGTTGGTGACAGTGCCATTCAACGTCCCGTCTGTCACAATGCTGGCACAATAAAGTGTGGAAACTGCCAACTGATGGCTGTTTATCCACTGTAGAAGCTTGCCAGCCACTCTCAACCCAGGCTAAAAACTTGCCAACCAATGATTGTTGAACCTTGTACCTCACAAACCAGTGCCTGCCAAATCACAGGACGCAGGTTTTTCCATAACTGTAATTAGAATGTGTTTCAGGGAGATTTCTAGGTATTGTGTTGCTATGCAGAATCCCCACCTTGTGACGGGGAAGGGGGGGGGGTCCTTTCAAGCTGCCTTACTTTCAGGTTCTAGCCATTAGTGTCTAATTTTCTCTTCCAAAACATGTTTGAGCATATGTTGCTAAAAAAAAGTACTGGAGAAATTTTGCACTGTTTTTTAAAATTTATTTTTGTCACTGCTGTTCAGCTTTAAGTTAAGTGTCAGTTGCTACACAAGCTTCTGTCACATCTGGGACGCTGAAAAGAGGAACCTCACTGGAAGTGGCTCACTGCTGTTTCCTTAAACAGGTTCTGTTGTGTCTTTTCATATTGAGATGAGTTCAACATTTCGTATACTCACTTTGAAAACTTAACATAGCTCTTTAAAGGGTAATCCAGTGATTTAGTACTGCACCTCCATAAAGTTCTGGGGGCTTAAAAAAGGATTGTCAAAATCAAAGCAGCAGAAGCCGAGATATTCAGATTGTTAGTCTGTAGTTGCAGTCATACCCTAAAAACCCCCAATACTGCAGCCTGATAGCATGTTTCATTAGTTTCTCCCTGCCTGGTAAATGCCTTTTAAACTGCATACTCTTAGTAATGTAACACACGCTTTCTGTTGCCGAAAATGAGATAATCCTGGTGACATCACTATGACATTGTCAGAGTTATTCTCTCAGGTTTTCGGAAGCTTCCTCCAGAGACATTATTTAACTGAGCTGTACTCTTCATGACAAGTAAACTAAGTGTCATGTGTTATATCAGCAGAGTGCCTCTGTTTAATATCAAAACATGTTTGCAAAGAAACAGAGGCACCACATTGACAGACTCAGCAGACTGCACACACTTCCTGAATAAACTAGCTGAACTCTTCTAAATGCCTGATCAAAAGCAATGGGTGTTTATTCTGGTAGGGCTATAGTTTCACCACGCATTTTATTTTGGTCAAGATTTTGACTGCAAAAAGCCACCTTTTATAAAGTAGGGCTGGCAAGAGACACAGAGTTGGTCTGACTGTGAGAAGCACAAAAAGTTTTTGAATTATTGTTTGTGTGTAGGCACATGCAGTCTTCTCTGCTTGACAGTATTTGAGTCCTCATCTCCTCATGTGGGCTCTTGCTAACTCCCCCCTCCCCTACACCACCACCCCTCTCCCTGTCTCTGTGTCTCTCTCCTTTCCTTTCTCTGTGGCATGTCTGCCTTTGCAGTTGTCACCTCCAATTCCAGCTTCAATTCATTACATCTCCCCTTTTCCCAGCTGGCACGCACGCACACTTTCTCTTGCTCTCTTTCCCGGGGGTGGGGGTGACACAGTGCCATGGTGCCAGAGATATGGTAGTCTGGACTGAGGTAGAATTGGATTCTTAAGAGAATATTTGAGACTTTTTATCTTCATCTGTTCCCTCCCTTTCACTTCATCCTAATTCCGTCCCCTCACTGTCAGTCCTATCTCTATTATACGCTCTTCCCCACTCTACCTATACACGCTCTCTCTCTCTCTCTCTCTCTCTCTCTCTCTCTCTCTATATATCTATATATCTATATATCATATATCATATATATATATATATATATATATATATATATATATACATATACATATATATATATATATATATATATATATATATATATATATATATATATATATATATACATATACATATATATATATATATATATATATATATATATACATATATATATATATATATATATATATATATATATATATATACATATACACATATATATATATATATATATATATACACATATATATATATACACACTGCCTCTTTCACTGTCTCCTCTTGCACTCTTTGCTTTTGACTCGCTTTCTCTGTCTCTCCGTCTCTCTCAGTCATATTCACTTCAGGTCTGTCTATTTTCTCCCCACCTCCATCTGTCTCCCTGCACTGTATCTTAATCCAACCGTGTGGACTTGCCAGTAATAGAGTGGAGCATGGCTGTGTTCTGGGCCTATTCAATAAGCTCAGCGTATGTTTTGCTGAATGGAGCTCATAGATGCATGCACTTCTCTGTGTGTGTGTGTGTGTGTGTGCAGGTTGTTATGATTTTGTGTTTGTATTTCTTTGTGTGTGTTGTTGTGGACATTTGTTGTGTGTGTGTGTGTGTGTATATACATATGCATGGATTTTCCTCTCCGTATGGCTCATGAATGTGTGTGTTTCCCAACACCGTCCCCCTCTTACAACGCTAGATCAAGCCAACAGTGGCCTTGATTGATCAAAGCTTTCTGCAGCGCTGCAGGGCTAAATCTGGAAATGTGAGTGTGTCCCGTTCCAGGCAGCAGAGCCATTTTCTCACCTGGTTAGTCTGATGAGGCTACTTGCAGTGATTTTACTACTTGCTCACTTTAATGCAGAATTGTGTGTGGAGGGCAGAAATAGGGGTTTGGTCTAGTAGGAGGCGGTGGGGGAATGCAAGAATGGAGAACATTTCCAAAAAAAAAAGAGCTGAAAGAGAAGGTGACGTTGGACGTAGAAAGAGACAGGAGACAGAGTTAACCAAAACAATCAAAGCAAAGAAGTGAGCTCGGAAAGAGACAATGCAAAGAGACAGAGCGACTCAGAGAGAGATATGAATAAACCAGCGGAAATCAGATGCAGACATCAAGAAGCGTAACTCGTGCTGCGAGACTGTAGCTACGTTGTGTCTCGGTGTGGAGGTGAACTACCTCTTTCTGTGCTGCGGTTTCTGGTGTAACAATCTGCTCAATCAGCTGGTACAAGTGAAGACATATGTTAAAAACTAATGATTCCTGCTTCAATGTGTGTTTATGTTCTAAAGCTAAAGCAGGAAGGTCTTTAATGGAACATAAACTATTTTTTACCCTAAAGGTCTACTTAAAAAGGTGTTGCTTAAGATCTCTGTCTCTTACTCACACTCCCCTCTGACAGTTTCTTGTTAGGATTGAGTTGATTATATTGGCAATAGTGACCTACAGAAACTGCAACATTTGTCACTGTGACTTAACGACTGGATACCTAAAATATATTGTGAATGAAAAAGCATGCAAGCACCTGCAAGTATTTGCAGCATTTAACCACAAAAAAGTGACACAAATATGAACCTGCATAGTTTAACATGCTTATTTAGTCATATTTTATTTCTAAGTAATGGTTGTATTGCTTGGCTTACCACTTAAGCCTTGTCAAGGCAGTTTGTCACTGCTGACATCTACAGGCCGACTGTGATCATGCCAGATACCCCGTCAGTGACCTCACTATTAATTGCTATGCCTGTATTTTCTCAGCTGTGGGGTTATGAGTAGTGTATGGTGGGTACTTCTAGCTAAGGGAACAGGAATAGTTGTTAATAATTCTACAGCCTGTGTGCATTTTCAGTCAGTCAACATGAGCTGGCAGCTCAGCCATTGGTCAACACTTGTCCTTCTGTTTTCAGCACCATCATAATCCCTTATAGTTATAATTGTAGTTTATTGGTTATTACTAAAGTGAATTATTCTTTGTGTTTTGTGTTGGTTGGTTTAAATGTAGTGTTTAACCAGGATAGTCTCTCTATGTGATACTGTCATTTTGTTTTCTCTCTGCAAACACCAGCTTTGTCTTTAAATATTCATCAAGCTTTGTTTGTGTCATTGTTTGTTGAACCCTCTTTAATTATCATCCTCATCAGGATTCATCAGCCTCATCACATTTTCTTTAATTACTTGGCTAAGCCATTTGTTCTCTTTATCATTCGTCTTAATGTATTATTATTCTCACTCTCTCTTCTGTTCCTCTTTGTTTCATTCTGTGTGCCGATACATACTTCTTCGTCATGCTCCATCTCTTTTCATAAATCTTATATAATTGTCTCTGGTGTGTTCTGCCGTTTAGTCATTAAAATGTATCTCTGCATCCTAACAAAGCCTATGCTGAAAACAATATTGGGCCAGAAAGCTACTAAGTGATAATGAATGCAAAACATAATTCAAGGTGAAATAGCAGCCCTGTTTTGTTTTGTTTTTTACTGCTCCCTCCTTCCGTCCTCCTCCCATGTTTTAATCGTGTGGCCTCTCTGGGACCCTTAACCAACAAATTCTAGACTAGAATGCTAGACAGACCAAGCCTCATCCATTAATGTCTTCAAGGTTTCCCAAAACATCACTCCACACACTGACCTACAATGTAGCAAAGATTATCCCAACACTAAATTGCCTTTGGGGGAAACCCAGTCTCTTGTCTGTGTAGTCAAATGACCAGCCTGGGCTTCATAGCCCATTTTATCACTGAGGAAATGGGGGGAACAGAGCACTCAGGCCCACGGCTAGTTAATCTCATTGTTAAAATTGGATGCAGTAAGTGAAATAGAGTTGGCTTTTATAGAAGATGGAAAAGAAGACATCGCCCTAATATGTTTTTGGTTTGCTTTGCTTTTAGGGAGTACGTCCACAGGAAAAGAAATGTAGTCATAAAGTTAGTTAAAAAAAAAAAAAAAGGCAGAGTGGATGATTGGGATGGATGGGTGGAGGGGAAGGATCCATATTTGGGTGGTTAAATGCTATGACCTATATGACATTGTGTTAGCTTGATGGTCTCGGACAATATAAATAAAAGCAAATGAGAAATCCTGTTAAGTTTTGCTTTTTAGTAAATCAAACAATTATTCACACATAGCCTAATTTAATTTAGTGGTTGATTTTACGATTACTGAATGAAAAAATACTTATACCTATCTTCATACATCATTGACAAATTATTGACAATAGTATTATAAACATTCGGTGATAGTAGAAAATGATTATCTGGGCAACTCATGTCACAGTATATTGCCCAGCTCTACCAGTTGTGGTCTTATATCACAACATTAGCCAATTAATCATACATAAGGTGCCAAACCAGTCAAAATGTTTCTGACAGCTCCAGGTTTGTTCCTTCTTTGGATGCTGCATTTTCCTTGGAACGACTCCTTGTTATGACTGATGATAGGTTCAGTTCTCTAGAGTTAATCAGATTCTGTAAGTGAATGCTTGGTCTGTTTGTCTGCGGCATAACATTTACTTCCAGCTTGATCCTCCTATGATTGTGCCCTCTCGTTGACGTGATAGAATTGTACAGCTGAAGGATCCTTCCACATTTATATTTAATCTCCTAACTCTCATCCTTAATGCATGAGGAGAATGGGAGACCCCCTAAACCCCGGCCCCCACGACTCGACCCGCTGGGAGAGGGAAAGAGGAGGATAAGAGCAGGATTAAGTCTGTGGTGTAAATAGGAGCCACGAGGCCGCCACAATTATTCACTTCCCCCATCACTCTCACCCGACTCCTGCCTCTCAATCTTCCCTCTCTGACTCTCACTCCCTTTGTCTGTGCTTTCCCTGTTTCATTCCCTCGCACCTGCAAAACACACACTTAATCTTGTCCCTAAAGTCATTTTCTTAGTTAGGAAATAAATCCATCAAAGTAAGCATGAGCTGAATGAAAGAACTGCATTGGTATTCCTGCAGAGTCCCTTGTTTACAGTGCTCTACAGCCTGTGAGTTAGCAGAGTAGGATGTCACAACTGGTGCTGGGGTGTGTGTCAAAAATACGAACAGACTGTTAAGAGAACAGTGACTTCATAGAGTCTCCACTGCTTGCCTTGCAACAAGTCCTGGCCAAATAATAGTCAAGTATATAACAACAAATTGCCATTTAACACTTAGATTTTAGTTGCTGGTAGGATGATTTTGTTATTTTTGGAGAGAGTCAGGTTGCCCCTGCCTGTTTCCAATCTTTCTGCTTAGCTAGTTAGCCAGCTGATGGCTGTAGCTTCAAGAGCCAATTTTAAATTGTTGACAAGATTCTTCTCAGATCAGGTGAGGTCTATAAAAACAGTTTTCAGTATATTTTCAATCTTCATTCATGCCAACTGTGTGGATGAATAACTGAATATCCAGCAAAATGCTTTACATACAGCATGAGAGCTAATAACAGATAAACCAAACCCATCTCAACATCCTGTCATTCAGTCCTTGTGCACTGTTGGGTATTGTAAAACAGGCAGCATAATTTCCTCTCTAATAATGTTAAAACATGAGATTGATGTGAAGAATGTATCAGTGGATTCACTTTGAGAAGTGGTAGCGAGCGTCCTTCTCGCTCACGGTAGTCATTAAGGCTTTAATGGCAAAATACGTTTTTAAGTCAATCAGTGATGCAGCCTGTGGGAAAACAGTGCAATTATAAAATTTTTAACACACCACTGTTCTGTTTGTCTTTGCTCCCTCTCACGCACCAGCTGCCCAAAATTATGCGAGCATGGCGCTCCTTAGATAAATGATGTAATATCTGAATGAAGCCATAAGGAACTTTAACTTAAAAGTCACCCAGTGGATGTCTGAATGACAAAAGGCCAGTAATTTAAAAACTGGCAACACAGAATGCAGAGTCAGTCCGTTTTTAATTGTGGGTCAGTCAAACAGAGCTCCTGATCCTGATGCTGACATTAAAAAACACCACTAAATTAACTAACCTTAACCCTCACCTTTCTGTAAACTTATTGTTGAGTTTTGACTGTAAGTTACTATAAAACACCATCTATAACACCAAGTTAAGTTGAAGCGATATTGTTAGCCAAAATTCTTCATTTTGAAACAAAGCCATTTCAAACTCACAGCCAATGGAGATGTTGTTGCTAGATTTCCGATGTTCTTGTTTCCCCAATTAGCTTCACATGATGAAGGTCTGACTGTTCAATCACATGCCATGATTCTGTCCTGGTCGGCTCAGCAGTTTGACTCATTCATTTCTGTATTTCTCCATCTATATGTGTGGATTCGGGTGAACGTATTAAACGGATGCAGGACGGGAGCTTCATCATCACTGGCTTATAACTGCTCCGTCACACAGAAATCAATAAATATTTACCTGTAATGAAATTAGCAACCGTTCTCTGACAGCCTCTCTTGCCTTTTTTGTCTCTCCCAATTCACACACAAGAGTGTTTGTCAACAACAAGCATCCAGGAAGAGAGCACAGAATTCTACTTGTGTATATGTATGATTTATTCAAGAACACATTCAGACATCAGTCTAGGATTAGGTGTTGCCTGCAGTTCAATAAGTGAAAACATAATGCATTACACTGCCTTAACTAATGGGAAATGGATTTCATTAAATACTCCTTTAGTCCCACTAAAACTAATGTCAGAGACCTATGAGTCTGTGTGTGTGTGTGTGTGTGTGTGTGTGTGTGTGTGTGTCTGTGTCTTAGTCTGTGTTTCTGTGTGTGTGTGTGTGTGTGAATGTTATAGCAAACTTTGAAATTAGAATCTTACTGTTTAAGTATTATTGAAATATGTGCACAGAATGTATTAATATTTAAGTGGTATACTACATAGAAAGAAGGAAATTAATCCTTAAAGTTTTACAGTGTAGCATTTTCAGATTTTGTGTATTCGAGTGTCTGTGTTTGAATCTGTGAGGCTATTTCTGCTGAACTAAGAGACTGAAGCACAGATCAGACATTTAGCCGTCTAATTAGTCTATATAAATCTACAGTGAATTGATTACTACTTAATACGGTTTAATAATACTGATGTCCTCTCATGGCCGGGGTTTGGTCCAAATAGTTGTTGTGTGTTGTTAAGTTTCATGCCAGCTGATAACGTAAATAAACATCCGTAACAAGTCCAGCTTGAGTCCATTCTCCCATTTCTTGTTCAGGGAAAGAGGTGACTATGTACAAATAGACATAAATCTAAAACACAATGTTGTCCTGGACTGAAGGAATTACATCAAATGAATGTAAAATAATAGGTACACCTTCCTGATTTTTAAGGGCATTAAATATGTAGTGCATACCACATGTCACACACATGGGACTTTGTTTGTGTATTTTGTTGGATCTCCACTGGCTTCTGCCACATCAGTTTCTAAGCTCCCTGGGGTTCACGTAATTAAAAAAGTGTCCAGATAAAATGTTAATGCAATCATGAAAACGAGATCCACTTGTATAATCACTTATATAGTTTGCTTGAGGTATGTCTGCATTTGTTTCTTAGAAGTCAAAGCACTTTTTGATTCTCCTATACTATTTAGAAACTTGTTCAATTCTACATACACCCTATATGTAACTGTATGTTTTAAAAGGTTAGTCTTGGGTCTAGGGATGTCTAATTGTCGTATAAAGATAAACTGTGATTTAACACACAGTCCCTAATGTTGTGTGATGTGTAAATCCAGTGTACATCAGTTCATTACATTGAGTGCTCCCCCTTCATATGCCGCACATTAAGAACAAGCCGTTGAACTTCTCAAACTCCACCCCTCAGTACTATGTTTTCCTGTGGGTTAGGGGAAGGGGGGAGGGTTAAGTGCTGATGGGGTCGTACAGTAAAACAGACCTATTAGAAGATAGTACTGAGGGGGGCAGCACCCCCAGACTCAATGTCTTTAATATTACATGGTGGCACCGTGGTTCCTCGCAGCCCCGGCTTGCTTCCATGCTTCAGTTTGGCTTCGCATGTACTAAACTGCTGGTGTAAGAGTTCGGTTGAGTGTTAATGTGTGCATCTTTGGACGGCCTGCGCTGTCTGCCAATGGAGGAGGTGTTGTGTAGGTTTGCCCGGTGTCGCAGGAGGACATCTTCTCTCACCCTGCCGGGTTCCAGACTGGTAAGACTTGAGAGTCAAAGATTAGGCTTTCTCCTAGAGTAGAGGGGGCACTTGTCCACCTGGCCGAGAAATAAAGATGAAAAAAGACTTAACCTCTTCAATCAGTCTCTAAACACTGTTTGCAGCGGCAGCTTTTGTACAAATACCTCTTTTAGTTATCCTTTCATCTTCATATATTGTGTATTAGTGTATTAGACTAGTTATTTTTTTCACCATTATAGCCTACCACCTTATGTTGATAAATTTGGGATTAAAACCTGGACTTTACCTTTGGTTGACCTGCTTATACACTCTGGATAATGGTGCCTTGTTATGTGGACTGACTTTTTAGACATGGAGAGCGGGTACCGCCTCTGAATCTTTCAGTGTTGCATCTCTGAGTCTACCAAGAGGCAGCGTTATGTATGGCTATTCTCTGCTTTAGTAAAACCATGTTAGGCATTCACTACTTTTACAGGACATTTGTAAACCAGCCATATTATTTAAACTGGACTTAGCTAGCTAACATTACAAAAACGGAGTTATGTGTGGTCAGTCTGGTGGTGTGTGCAGTGATTCTAGGTTGATTGTATGCTGGAAAGTTGTGTTACAGTAGTAACAAAGATATGGTCACCTGTTCTGGGTCTGGTTCTATGTCTCTGCTGTGTTTTTTTTTTTTGTCAATCAAAGTTTTACAAGCCATACTCTTGTACAGTTAGAACTAAAGTGCTCTGTGGAAATAAAAAACACTAATCCCCCACACTGGTTTTCAGAAGTCAGTTTGCTGCTTGGGTGTCAACTTTCTCTCATTCTGAGTTGGAGAATGAGCTCTTAGCAGTTAGGATTTTGGAGTGTGCAATCATTATAAAAGGTGATAACAAATTAGAAATAAATTTATTTTGCATCGATGTTCAAGCTTTGCCTTGTGCAAATTGTCTTTTTATCCTGAATTGACCGCCTTGAACAGACTTGTTAAAGAAGTTCATTTTGTTTGTGGCCGGCACCTTGATATATTTGCTTGTTTAATTTAAAAAATGGAAATGGAGGTGTATTTGTGTGTATGTTTGTGTTCATGAGTTTGAATGTTATTGTGTGCGTGTTCATGTTCGCCTATTCAGTGTGCACACAATATGTAAGCTGTTTGCATCAAAGAAAGCCAGCCATGTCGGCCTAATGAGACAGCGACAGATACAATTTAGCAGCCTCCCACCTCCAGCCCTCCTCTGTCTGTCAGAAATCATATCAACCTCCAGCCTTGGATCAAAATTTACAGCCATCTGAAGGGTCTTCAGCTCCATCCTCTTCATGCCAAACCAACCTTGGCTTTCAGACTGATGAAACAGCCGTGTGTGTGTGTGTGTGTGTGTGTGTTTGTCTGTGTCTGTGTTTATAAGCTTGTATGTTTGCCCCTGTTGAACTCATATCCTCTCTGCCTCCTCTATTTCCACTTTCTGTCTCTCTACTACTTCCTATCTGTGTGAACAGCTTCCTGCTGACCTCAATAAGATGCACCTAACAGACCACGCCCATCAGCAGGTGATGCACATGCCACCCAGCCAATCAGGATGCAGCATCGCCAGCGATTCGGGGAGTAGCAGCCTTTCAGATATTTACCAGGTGGGAACCTTATTACTTGTTTAAATCAGTTTTTCTTATTTGGGTTTTTCTTTTCTTTGCTCTTTTTTTCTTTAAACATGATTCCCTTCACTTTGCTTTATTCCTTTCCCCCCATGTTACATATTTGAAGGTGGTATTTTAATATAAGAAGTTCCTTGATCAACACCTATATAATGTAAACTATAGAGAATCCAGTTCAGTAGAAGTCTAATGCTACCTCTTGTCTCAAAATTTAGGTTGCTTTTAAAGTCAAATTCTGTCCTGCTACCATTATTCCATATCAAAGATATGAAGTCTGACCAATAGAGCGACAAACCTCTGTTTATGGTAGCCCTTCCACCACCACGCTGTGACAACATCTGGTGTGTGAAAGAAGTGTTTTACTGGCGGTGGATTCTCCTTACCTTGATTTGCTCCAATTCTGTCTCTCTGTCTGTAACATATCTGTCAACCATCTACACTCCCTCCTTGTAACCCTTGGTATCTTGCTAATTATTGTGTATCAGTTGTGCATCCTGGTGATCTGTCTCCCTCTGTACTGCCTGCTGCGGATGAAAGGTCACTTGCAGGAAATTAACTTAACCTTTCAAGCTCTTTCTATAGCTGTGCCACAAGTATAGAAGCTGTAACATCATCGTGTTAACTGAGATAATTACGATCATTTTGCTGGCATTCCTTAGGTCTGCTTCCAAATGTATGCAGTGAAGAGTGTCAAGGAAATGTATAACTTCCAGTGTACATCAGTTATATAAAGTCAGTCATGATGTTTAGATTTTGGTTTCCTTTAACTGAGCATGGGACATCGGAACACATTCTACAAATGTAATAGAAGCACTGAAAACATGTAGACCTTTGAAATGGTTGACTTTGTACTTTAAATGTAAATTCATTCATTTTAAATCTGTTGTCTCAGAGTTGTGGCTTACTTTTAATGTCTTCAGCCTAGGCGCATATCATCTACCACCGCGTTTATTACAAGTTCACCTAGTTTAATGCACAAAGTGTAAAATGTAAATTTCAAAGTATAATTACCCGACCAGGAGGTCTTTATATTTCACTCGCTCCTCTTGTATCAGCCGCACCTTTACGTGACATTTATGAGTGTTCAGAAGCTCAGTGTGCTTTGGAATGAAATCCCTCTCTTGTGTATATTTAAATGTCTGCAAATCAATAATCCATAAAAGGGTACATGGCAAGGCTGTCATCTCATCATTTTAATCCCTCAGCTCTCCTAATCTCCCCTCTTTACACAGAAAGTCGTAATGAATTCCACCTTTCAGTGTTACCTTTCAGTTGTGACTCTTTATCACAGAGTGCTGCTGTATTTTAGTTTGCTGTTCCTCTTCACAGCCGACATGTAAAGGTTGGGAGTGTTTCCATTGGACACCAGCTTGATAGCATTGTTAGCATCAATGGAACTGGTAAGGTCTGTTAGCTACAATTTAATGAGCTAGTTGAAGTTAATGAGCTGGTATGATCAATTGGCACTGCTGGCCAGAAAAAGAAGAATCTGGTTTGTTTTGGTGAGGAATGTTAACAATGCTAATATCCAGATTTTTTAAGCGCCACCAAATGGGTTTTATTTAAGTAAATTTTTTAGCAAGTCAAGCGAGAGATGCAGATACATTATTCCATAGCCACCATGCCAAGATAATTTGGAGGCCTCAGTCTCCATTCAAAATATCAATAAAGAGAAGGTAATGTGGAAGAGACATGTAATAGGGCAACACACAACTGCTATATCTGACAATATTTACTAAGTCTGCTGTAAATTGCCAACTAATTACCTCAAAAGTAATAGTGCAGGAATTATGGACTCCATTACTCATTGTCAGCAGACTTTCACAAAGTCACCTGTGCTCTCAATAGAAAAAAGCTTACTTAAATGACTTACCTCTGATATTTTAACCTCCTTATCTGCCACAACCTGTCCTCCCTCCTCAGCCTGTCTGTGAGTGTTTGCATTTTGATATAAGTCAGGTCAACGTGGGTCAGACGTTGTAACACCTGAGACCTGATCTCTTCATCCTGAGATTAGATATTAATCACACGGATCTGATCCCCTCACTTTGTTGCTGACCCAGCTCTGTGTTTGTTTACAGCTGTCTTAAAGCACTGACCCTCCAGTCAGCTGTGGTCCTTAGCTGTCAATGCATTAGACTGCTTTTGTTATGGGTTTCTCCCTCTCTCTCAGTCTTTACCTAAACCACAGTAGTTTCAACCTCCTCCTGTTATTTGCTTTTCCCTCCTATCGTTAATCTCTTGGCTACATCCTAAACTCCTGTGCATTCCTCTCTTAGTTTTATCTCTGTTATTCTGTCATAGCACTGTAAGATGTGCCGGTTGTTGGGCAGATCTGATGTCCCTCGTCTCTAGGAAATGTCCTCCTGGCTCAAACTCGTTCTGAGACCAGGGGACGTGGACTGAAAGGGCACATCCTGCATTCTGAAAGAACTGCTCTCTCAAAAGCATTGAAAGATACAGTATGTCAGAGGCAGAGGGTGAGAGAAAAGGTGAGGTGTTAATGTCTCAGGACTGCACCACAGTTCTATCCCCACCACCTTAATGCCTCCATTTTTCAACATCAACAATTGAGGGTCACTTTTCTGCAAGAATTTAACAACCTCCACAACAGCCTCAAATCTGACAATATGGATTTTTTTCTCTTGTTGTGTACTATACAAAGTACCACTGCGCTTGTTATGTTATGTATACTGTTACATGAGTGAGACAAAATGTCCTCCAAGAAGTGCATCCCTGCAGAGGTGTTTTTGGTTCTGCAGTTTCAGGCAGAAAGAATGTGTATCTTGCTCCACAAAACCCAATTCATTAAATCATTACGGGTCTTTCTGTCTCTTTTATAATGTTAGTCATTTATTATTGGTGACAAAGAAAATAACATCTGGTTTCACATTTTATTTTGGAACAGAAAGGGAAGTCTTTTTTCTTGCTTGTCTATTCTTATCTATTGAACCACATTAAATTTCTCTAATGCAGAGCCGGACAGATGGTGTGTTTTAAAAGTCCTCTAAATAACTTGTCCAACCTAATTTATGAAAACAAAAGTGGACCTGTGCCTGAACTCAAGGTAGACTGTTAGCTTAATCCCCTTGCCTCAGAGAAACCTATTAAACCTTTTGGCTATGTACCAAATCTCAGTAGAACCCAAGATTGCATTGTTTATTAGAGAGTCCATCTTGTAGTGTGTAGAGCAGGAAATTTAACTTTTCCCCACCGGCTTCAACAGCTGTTATCACAGTCAAATCTACTCTATGACTACCACGATGTAGGTATATTGGTGCTTTCAAGATAACGCCCCTTGGTCATCCTCAATTTTTAGATTTGCTCTTTATTCTGCGGTAAACCCCCGGGGCGTAAATGGACATTGTTAAAAGTGTAAAACAAAAGTGGACAGCCACACTTGTTGCCCTGTAATAGGCAAATTTCATACAATAAAGAACAAAATTGATGATGAGTTCAGTAGTGACTGAAATGTTTCCATTATTATGCTAACAAACTTAGCAGGACTGGTTAAGTTTACATGTTCTTAGTGTTGAATAATATTTTCAAAATGAACAATGCTTGAATTGATCCTATTGTATAATTTATTATGTAATTATCATCTTCAACATCAAGTACATAGTCTTGAAAACAGAGTCACGTAATTATATCTTCTTTGGAATTGAGAGATTACCACACCAAAATTAGTTCTGTACATTGAACTAAGGAAAGTATTTTTCATTAACAAATCAGTCATGTCAGTCCTTAAGATCCTCATCAGTACTACCTGTGGTCCTGTAAACAGCCTTCATTTGCAAATATTTGTCCTTAAATACAGTACAGTGCATAACCTAGTGTTTAATGTATTTTCTTTTTACCTTCCCTTTTACCTTTTTACCCAGTAAAGATGATAAATACCAGTTGAGTAAGTGAACTCTCTGCCTGGTGTCTTTACAAAAAATTAATAAAGAAATAAGAAAAAATAATTTCAAACAGAGCAAGCTTCATGAGATTTGCTGCAAGATTTCCTTTGTTTTATAGGCCCTCCAGCAAGCTCTAACAGATGGCACGCAGTGCTGCCACTGCCACTGGAGAGCTCTTCTTTTCACCTCTCGGTTGATGGTTCAATTCCCACCTGACCTGAAAGCCCCCATGCCCCTTTAGGACCACACTGTGCCAACCATCTGTCTGCCCCGCTACTTTGGAAAAATAGTGGAATATGAATTATTACTGCTGGATTTAAATATTTGGCGGTTCGCCTCTGTTTTCTAGTTTGGGACTTGGTGTCAGGGTTTTAGCTCAGGGTCGCAGATACAGCTGCTCATTGCAAGGTTATCCTTCATGTTTTGTAGAGATGTAAAAGAAGAAGGGGTATTTAATAGCTTTTTACAAATTTTTATGTTGGTCTACTGGATCATATATTTTCCCCAAAGCATCAATACTGTCTGAAACCATAGGAAATATTTGGTGAAGATTATCACTTTGAATTTGGCTGCTTTTACATTTCTCATAATTGCTCTTGCACAACTTTGAGTAAGATTAGTTTGTTGTCCTGCTCTGTCTTATCTTGTTATCTAGAATTGATCATTATATGCCAACATCTTAACCATCTTGACATATTACTGAATTCACCATAAACCTAATTTAAGCCTGCTGTGAATCAAATCTCTGTAATTGCACAATATTGTGCCTCCTGAAACTGAATGATACTTTATTAAACTGGTGTGCTATTTCATTACACATGAAACACATCACTGCTCCATTATTTTTTTTCCAGGTCACATTATCACTGGAATGAGATAGTCTTAGCAGGTTTAATCCTAGGACAAATAAAAGCACAATCTAAAACAGTTCTGCACAGACCTTCCATCTTTTCTTGTACTGTCACCAACCACTGTGTTGCCTTCACCCATGTTTTTGCTCCAGGCCACAGAGAGCGAGCTGGGAGATGTGGACCTGTCTGGACTTCCAGAGGCTGCAGTGGACAGCGAGGAAGAGGAGGAGGAAGATGAGGACCTGGAGAGAGCTTCTGACACTCTTCTGGGCCGAGACCTGGTCCGAGAGTGTCTTGAAAAAGAACCAGCCGACCGCAATGACGACGACATTGGTCAGTTAACGAAGTTTTCTGTCTAATTCATCTTTACGGTCATTTTGAATGGTATTTAGAATTGTAAAATTGCTTGAAAAGGGTATTATGTTGCTTGTCTGTAATCAACCATCACATTTCAAGTAAATTTACTTAATGGTAGAAGAGTCGCTTAAATGCTATGTGCCTAAATGTCACTTGATACACTTAAAGTCTGCCAGTTGTTATTTTTAGACATCATTTACACGACACACAGCCCTCACAAACACCATCTATCATTCAGTATTCCCCTCTCACAAAAAGACCCCTCACAGTGGTCTCTAAACATCAGTGCCCTTCCAGTGTGTACTTAAGCAGGCAATCAGAGAGACGACCTCATTAGCGGGACCCAGTAGGGTCCTGGAGGAGAAGGTGACCACATCAGAGAGCTGAGTGGAGTTGTAAAGGCCTGGCCTGCTGTGTGCCTGCTGGGAAGCTGGCCTTCTCATGGCCTTCACCATTGACTGGTTACACTCATTCAGAGGAGAGATTCTGTAGAGGGGAGGACGTGTCTAGCCCCAAGTTCAACACTGGCTCATACAGTATCTGAAAAATATAAATAAATAAATATTTTTTTCATACATTTCAACTGAGTTCAGTTTTGCAAATTTGAAACATTCAATTCAACAACGCCAGTGGAAAGTAAATATTTGAATATGGAGGATGTCACACTGTATCCCACTGTATGCCTAGTGACTTTATCCAATGTCATCTACTACTTACAATTTTCTTTTATGACATTTTTTATTACCTGCTCAGTTTGTGTGTCCTATCCAGAGACACTCTGGAAGCATTTTCTTAAATAATGAATTTCTTAAATTCATTCATTTTCTGAATATATTCTGCCATTGTTCCTTATTAATTACTGGGTAATTTTCCCTCTTCTGGCCTCTAAAAAGTATTAAAATGAGACGAGAAATCTGTGTTTAGTTGAACTGCTCACAACCTATAAACATGCAAACTCATGAGGGGTCACATAAAGACATAGCATCAAGCCAAAAAGTTTGGGGAACAGTACTTTAGCCAGTCTTGAATAATGCCATCAACACATTTATGATTTCGACCTTATAATTGATATAGATTCCATTACTGTCTGATTAAAAACATTAATTGTAGATTTGCATAATTTAGTGTAATCATAGAAGATCCTGTAGTCTAATGACAAGTGCTTATTACTGCATACATACCGATTGCTAATGTAGTTTAATTCTGCTTAGTTAATTATTCTGCTTAATTAGCTTAATTCTGCTTAGCTCACGAATTGTTGATTTACCATATCAGCATAGTTTCCACTTAGTTATCAACATGTACTAAATTTATTCTAAACATTTTCTCTTCCAACCATCTGGCTACTCAAACACTAAAAGCACTAAGAATGACTTAATATACTGTGACCATCTAACCCAGGTTTTTGAAAGACCAAAGCAAAGAGGGACAGAGACAAAGATGGAGAGGAAACGACTGAGGTGACAACAACAGGGGGAATTAAAGGGAGCCACTTAGCCGGCCTGCCTAGTATGCAGGTTGGAGCTATGCCACTCTGTTCTCGGCCACAGTGCAGAGGAGGTAGACAGAAGATCAGCAGGGAAGGAACAGAGTGTTAAAGTTTCTCATTAGAAAAAAAATCTCCATCTGTATCGTTAGCTTGGGTTCACTGGGTGAAAACAACATACTGTGCTGTGTCTGTATGTTATGATGTTTGTTTTCTGAAATTTACAGGTTGTAAAATTTTTGAAGAATATAGACATATAGTAGTATATAAGATGAAAAGGGTAGAAATGTTTTGCTATCCCCACTGACAGAGTGCTGATGCTTTCTTCCTGAAAGCCTTGAGACTACATTTTAAAAGTGCATTTTTCTTTGTACTTGAAGTGAGTAGCCCTGGTGGTGTTTGAAAGTATGGTTAGCTTGCATTTGGACCCTTTCAAAGCCCATAGTATGTTTTTGAAATGCTGCCCTTTCTTAGTGGAAAAAATCAATGAGTGTTTTACCCACACGCCTGAGAAGCATTGCTTTGGATCAACAAGTAACATCGATACGTGCTCTTTGCATGCTTCATAACAGTTTTGTTTTTTTATTTTCAATTCAACGGATTTCTTCTCTTCCCTCCTTCCTTTTTGTGCCCTTCAGAACAACTACTAGAGTTCATGCACCAGCTGCCTGCCTTTGCCAACATGACCATGTCTGTGCGCAGAGACTTGTGTAGCGTCATGGTATTTGAGGTGGTGGAGCAGGCTGGCACAGTCATACTGCATAACAAGCAGGAGGTAATTGAATATAGTTTATTTCTGTGTACTATTTTTATAATTGCTTTTATAATAATGTATATTGTCTAATTTAATTTCACCCTACAACCTGTTGTATTGTGACAAATTAACTAATAACGCACACATACCACACGATTCTGTAAACAGAAAAGTACTGTAAGTTTGTTCAGAATTTAAGGCTTTAAAGAAGCCTTAAGAATTATTAGATTTAGTGATTAGAGTTATTATATTTTAATATTTCTTTTGCTGCATGTCACACTTAGATGAATAATCTGCTCCAGTAACACAATTACACTGATTTGTCTTTAGAGTTAAATTAGTGTTTGTCATTATTCAGTCAGAAACAAGATGTATTTGCAGGCTTGCTGATTCTTAATTGGGTCGTTAATATAATTACAGTTACAAAAGATCTTAAAATTGTCTTACTGTGGCAAAACAGTGCTTCCAAATATAAAGGACACATCAATACACACAAGCATGAAGGAAGTCGTAGTATGTCAGCATGGATAAACATGCTGAAGAACAAAAAATGGAAAATGAAGAAATAAAGTACATGGAACCACATACACAAGTTTGAAACAGTACATACGGTTGCTGACACCTTTCCATGTGTATAGGCACATCCATCCTCACCATCTTCCAGTCTACCCAACCTAATTGACACACAGAAACTGGTATATGCAAAGTCACTGCAGAGACGAAGCCCTGTCAATCACCCGAGCCGCTACACGGCTAATTAATTAAGTTACATGCCTGAGAAACAGGAGCCTCTGTCATGGCTGTTTGGTTACACACAGCAGCATTAGAACTGACAGGGTGATAAATAGCAATGAACTGCCAGACGCCAAGCTCCAGGAAGGGCAGGAATCCACATCAACAGGACACACAAGCACACACATATACATTAATAGGCAGTGTGCATTGTATGGCTTCCATATGTGTCGAGTCTGGTTGATGGACAGGTTTCCTCCTCTCTGTTTGTCTCTCTGTGGACTGTTGAAGGTCAAAGAGAAGCACTTTGCTCCTCTCACAAGTGAACACAACTCTGCTAAGTGAGAGAGAGAGGGAAAGGAAAATAAAAAAGAGTCTAAAGTGGTCTAACAAAGTTAAAAGAGAGGTAAAGTGCTTCAGAGGACAGAAAGGAAGAGCAAATGGAAGCCAACAAGGGATCGCCAGTTGTTACCGTGACGCGTGAAGCCAACTAAAGTTTCTTAACATGCCATTTTATTTGAAGAATAAGAGCTTGACAAATGACAGTTTACCCACCTTTGCAGCCTACCATAAATATTCATGATATAAATTCATAGTATATGCACTGAGATGTGTTAAATGAATGCAGGCTTAAAATAGCCTCTCAGAGACTCTTGTGTTCTATATATGTGCTTGATTACCCTACCTCACCTCACTTATTAGCATTTCATCAGTGCTGAGAAATAAAGAGCGTGAGAGGCTGGCTGGAAGAAAGAGAAGCTTTTGGGGAGAGAGAGTGAGACGCTCTGAGAGAATTGGAGACCTGCTGGGTGAGAAACAGTCAGAGAATGAAAAGGCAATGAGGAGGAAATATCAGTTATGGTTACGCAGGGAGCCCAGGGCTCGTTCAGCCTCCCTCCATCCGCTCACACCCAGGATGAATGGCTTGTTATATTATGCCTGCTAGCATTTCCTTTTCAAAAGCCACCGCTAGAGACACAATAGCTCTTCACCGCCACACTCACACCTCACACAAAGCACATTACGCTCATAAGATACTAAATGTCAGTTAGTGTTATATATCCCTTTACACAGTCATTCTTGTGCAGCAGTGCAGCGATATCCAGTGTGCTCTTTTGAAATTTAATGACTTAAGTTAAAACGGTGCCAAGTGAGGTTAATGATGAGTCGTATAGAGTGAAACCCAATGTTTTTTGCTGAACCACAGTCAAAACTGATGTACTTGATGCTGTTCCTTGTGTGCCAACAACATTTACTACAAATGCAAGATATTAAGTACACGTACAGTAAATTGACTTCACTGTAGAAAGGCACATGACTGGAAAGCAATAAGAAGATCCACAAGCCAGCATTAGTATTGGCAGTATAACTTGTTTGATAATATATGTTTGATGACATTGTCTTTGTTTGCTTGTCTACAGCTGGACCTCTGGTATGTTATCCTTAACGGGGCGGTGGAGATCAGCCATCCAGAGGGAAGAGTGGAGACTCTTTGTATGGGTAACAGTTTTGGCATCTCACCCTCATTGGACAAACAGTACATGAACGGGGAAGTTCGCACCAAGGGGGACGACTGCCAGGTAAAGATTACTGACCAAGATCCAAAAAAAAAGTTGGTGCACAAAATAATTGTGACATCTTTGCTTGTCATTGCCATTGATACTGCAATAATCCTACATTAATAATTAAAAATAATTTATTTTGATAGCATTGTTGGATATGGTACATAATTTGTGAGTAAACTTGTGTGATGCGAGGGTGCGGGTTCTTTTTGTCTTTGCATTGCTTTACTTTATTATACAACATGTGAGTATCAGTGAATTTAGAGTTTTTAATTTTTACTTTTCTGTAATTTTTTTTTTATAAACGTACATTCCTAAAAATTATCAAAGCATTACTTTTAGTGTACCTTTAAATTACAGAATCTTGCTTGTCAGTGAAGCCACAGGCCTCTTGTGCATTGCCATGGAGTGGTGTATTTCTCACGGTGTGTTTACAAATAGCCTTGCAGGTTTCTCTGAGAAAACTCTCTTGAAATAGAGCAGGGATGTGTACTTGTGGTAACCTTTGGTCACGTTGACCAGTTCCTTCACTGCACACTTTGTTTCCTGTCTTCAGATACACAGGAAGTTGCAGGCTTGGCCAGGCAAATGAAATTGATGATTTAGTCAAGGGAAGCGCAGCGAGTGATAGTGATGAGTCACGTCTTGGCACTTTCTGTTCAGCGTGATATAACGGGAAGTTAGTTTAGCTCCAGTGTCAAGTTTTGAAGTGAAGGATGCGTTTGCAAAATGGCTAACTGAGAGGATTTTGGACCACCATAGGTACTTATATTAAGCCTTATTTCTTTGAGTTTAGTTAGTGTCAGATTGTATTGTTGGACCTTCCTTCCTTCGTCCTCCCATGCCTCTCTCTGCCCGCCCTCATGCTTCTTCTGTGCTGTTGTTTGAGTACCCAGCTGTGGTGCGGAGTAGCGTTTTGCTCTACTACAAGTTCACTCGCTTACCCCATGTCATCCTCGACCAGTTCGTCTGCATCGCCCAGGAGGACTACTGGCGCATCCTCAACCATGTGGAGAAGAACACACACAAGGTGGAGGAGGAGGGGGAGATTGTGATGGTGAAGGAGCACCGGGAGCTTGACCGCAGCGGGACCCGGAAGGGACATATTGTCATCAAGGTAAGTGATTTTAAAGTGTTGTTGTTTTGTTAGATTTTAAAGAGTTCAACCAGGGTTCGAGAAAGCGTTTTGCTGTTCTAAAATGTCACTGGAATTCTTTTAGTCCCTACGGTTTCTGTTCTGTATCTGACCCTGACCTCTGGTATAGATAAACCAAGTATAAACATTTTTTGTATCGTGAAAAAATGCGAACTGTGGATGTAAATATGGCGATGCAGGATGATTTGGGGTTCAAACGTAAGCTCAAAGTAAGAATTGTGTTTCATACAGAATTCAGCCTTTGTTATCTGACTTCACATAGAAATATATTTAACCTTGTTCAAGAAAATATCCTAAACAAAAGGAAACAGGGACAATTTAATAACCATGGTTAAAACATCATGCCAGTAAGCTAAGAAGCATGTTTAATCTCACCCTAAGCTTGGGATTACATTACTATTTTATTAAATCAGAAAATCAAATTATCACCCTTTGTTTTTGTTTTGTTTTTCATTATTATATACTAAATACACAGAAATGCCCCGGATTGATTTGAGTACCACCTCATTATGAATCGACTATGCCCTCACACACAATATCTTGCAAAAACATCAATGCAGCTGTTCGGCATTCTCAGTTGATTATTTAGAGGCACCGTTAGCACTATTAGTGTTTGCCGGAGCATTTTCTTGTATGCTACATTGGAAAGTGCTCCAAGGCCTTTTGATCCTTCTCCCGAGCCTCCAGTGGCAGCCAGGTATTGATCGGATAATGGGCCTCAATGATTCTCTTGGCCATCGCTCCAAGGAAGGCTCCAAAACACTTCTAGTGGAGATGAGTCAATTCAAAACTGTTAGCATTTCCGCTTCTGTTTTTGGCTTTGTTCTTTCTGTGTCGCACAAAAGTGGATGCCTTTCTAGTTTCTGTTCCCTGTCAAAATGAGTCATTTCCCCCAGAAACCTCTGCTCTGATAACATTAACAAACTTTGTGCGTCTTTCCCATTGTTAATCTGTTACTTGCAATTACTACTCACCTTCTTTATGGTGACATGTGCAAGTCTGCATAACGAAAATCATTCAGTTTAAGAGTGAAGACTTGGTTTAAAGTTAGGGTTAGATTTAGGCAAGTAGTGGTTATGGTTAGAGTAAGTAAACAAAGACACACACACGCGTGTCTTTGTTTTATTGAAGGACGACTGACAGCTCAGTTCAATAACTGCATCTTTATAGTTTGTCCTTGTCACTTTTATTATTAATGTCAACATCATTTATTTAAATTAGTGTGTACACATGCAGTTGTGCACGCTTGCTTCAATGTGTGCACCTTTGTTTGTTTGTTTGTTTGTTTGTTTGTTTGTATGTGTCTGCATAGATTATGTGTGGCCTTGTGTCATTCAGCTGTAGTAGTCACCTGTGTATACTTGTGTGTGTTTATATTTTCCCCAGGGAACCCCGGAGCGTCTGATCATGCACCTAGTTGAAGAACCGTCAGTGGTGGACCCTACCTACATAGAAGACTTTCTCCTGACCTACAGGACCTTCCTGTCAAATCCGATGGATGTCGGCAAGAAACTGCTGGAGTGGTTCCAGGTGGACAGCCTCCGGGATACGGTGAGTTAGATGAGTAATAGAGCAAAAGTTTTGAAAGTTTCTGTTTGTGGACCAGCAAGATTCTTATATGTCTGTAGGTTTGTGTGTGTTTGGGCAAGAGCAGACATGAAAGGTCAAGTGTGTCAGCTGGCTGGATAGGAATGTACAAGTGTTTCTGTCTATGTAAATGGTGCGGGGTAGTAGTGTTGGGTATTTACTTAAGTTAAACCTGTATATATTTTGTCTATTCTGTACTATTTTATGTGTGTAGTTTTGAGGTATACCCTTTATGCTCCTATCAGCACTCCTAATGTTTTGTATTTATGTATGTTGATGGAAATTCATGTGTTGTGCCGCTCGAATGCAGATCAATACAGGACCAGCCAGCTCAGCTGTCCTTGAGCCCATCAGAGATTTGTTCATGCCTGACACTCCCATTGTCCATAAATGCTTTAACCTAAGATTAGTCTTGTACTGTCAATAGGCTTTATGTGGTTGTCATTCAGGCTTATAATCGTCAGCTCCATTAAATAGGATCTAATCTTGTACAGAAGGAGCAGGGAGAAAGTATCAATGTGGAAAGAGAGGAGGAGAGATGGCATGAGAAACGAAAGACAGACCAGAAAGTGGACATTGACTGATGCATTGTGTTGATATTTCAGCTGCCTCTCTGACCTTTTGCAAAGGTTGGAACAATGTAACCACCAGAGTGAATTTGTGGAAATAATTGTTTGCCCTTTGATTTAGATTTTTCTTTTTAAAAAAATCTATTATGGGACAAAATTAAACAGTCAACCAGTGGTTAAACATTTTCACTGCAGCCCTGCACCTGGTCATTATTTAGCCTCCCTGCTGTTTCCCATGTTTTATTTGCTACTGAAGAATATTTTAAAAAAGAAAATAAAGACAGATAGAACTATAATTGGACTGTGTTAAAACTAAACTCTGGCCATTGGGGCTCCGTCATGTTAGCATAACAGTTTGGCATTGTTTGGCAGCACTAAATGAGAAATTTTTAAAACTGCCAGTTTTCGACAGCATGGTGACAAAACTTTAAAGCACTCATGTTGCCAAGCATTTAGCCTGCTGAAGTGTCCTTGAGAAACTGCCAGCTCCCCAAGTTAAATGGGCCGTCTGACCCAGCACTTACAGTACAAACATTCTGCAAGAGCTCTCAACAAATTTCTTGTCAAAGCAGCTTACACTCTTAATAGTGCAAGAACTGAAGGGTGAAAATATATTATTACAGGAACTGAGTGAAAAGCAGTGTGCTGTTTGGTGTCCCCACTAAATAAAGTTCTGATTGTGTCTTACAGGTAACGAGAATAGTGCTGCTGTGGGTCAACAACCACTTCAATGACTTTGAGGGTGACCCAGCCATGACACACTTCTTGGAGGACTTTGAGAAACATCTAGAAGCGACAGTAAGATCAAACATACATCCAAATTTAGTTTTTACTTCAGTGCATTTGAGGTGTAATTCGGTTCATCCTTGTCACTTTTTACTCCTGGTTAATTTTAAATTACACCAAAACTCCCCAGTTACCAAAATGACTGATACCAACCAATTATTGTGTAAAATATATTGTGTATATATGTATATATTCTCATGTAAAAACAAAAGTGGGTTTTAAATCAGCTCAAAGCATCTGCACATGATTACATTTGCAAGTTATTTTTCCATCCAAATCTACATTGGACAACTTGAGAAACAAAAGCTAATTTAAATGCAAAACTCCTTAGGCTCATTATTTTTCCATTTTCCCTGCTTGTCAGAAAATGAAGGGCCATTTGCGGCTGCTGAACATAGCATGTGCAGCCAAGGCTAAGTGGAGACAGATCACTCTGCAGAAGGCGTCCAGGGAGTCGCCGCTCTACTTCAGCGTGCAGGGCGGCAGCGAGAGAGGATTTGGCATCTTTGTTGAGTCGGTGGAAGAAGGGAGCAAGGCTGCAGAGACGGGACTCAAACGGGGAGATCAGGTGAGAGGACAGAATGTGATATCACGTGGTAGAATGGGGCAGCTGTGGCTCCAGAGGTATAGCGGGACGTCCACATCATGGTTGCCCACATGATGAAGTGTTCTTGGGCAAGACACCGAACTCAAACTGAACCAAATTGCTCCCTATGGTCAGAAAAGCACCTTACATGGTAGCTCTCTGCCATTGGTGTGTAAGTGGGTAAATGAGAGGTGAAGATTTGTACACTATATACAATGCAGCCATAAAGTACAGAGTGGTACTATTAGGTGTGATACATTGCTACCAGTCTTTCATGCTTTTTAGTTTATTGTTGTATATTTTTTTAACAAAATAGAATGAATGTGCAATATAATGCATAGAATTACATAATTTAATGTTTTATGTAGTAGGATGAAATATGAGATAGATAAAGAATTGATGTGAAACATAGGATATAGAAATGTTTCCACTACATTATAGGATGCAGAATGGAAAAATCCATAACCTTAAATCAAGTGGTCAAAAGGCACAGTATGTAATGTAGTAAATGGTACAAGTAAACAATCCAGAAAGATGCATGCTCATGCTAGATGTCTCGTGTTGAGTCATCTTCCCAACAGCAGTGCAGATCTTTTATTTTTACCACTTTTCTGTGAGGTTTTAGGCGGTATAGTCAACATGATCAAGCAGTCCTGTGATCACGCGATCAGCAGTTTTATTTTTAACATCTAATTTGAAAATGTGGTTGAACTGAGTTCACAAAATCTATGCATAGATGTGCTAGTGGATGTTGAGGTTATATCGTCGAATACTCACTAACCAATAAATGACGTGACAACATGTGTTTGGACATTTTCTCAAATCTTGTAATATACACATATTTATTATACATATACCATTGATGATTTTTGTAAGAAAGGCTTATAGGACAGGACTGCATGTCAGTCAAATGGAGAGCCCGCCCCCTGGTGCTGTGATGTTGCTATTCCTGCTGGGACTGAAGGTCCCAACAGAGCAACGGTGAAGCCAACATCAGAAGTTGCTAGATCTGAGTTTCCGACTTGACTTTAAGCCTGAGGATATATTGTGTGGTCTGATGAGAAAAAAATTTCAAAGCACCACATCTGTGAAAAGCAGGTACCCCTCATTGCCTGGTTACAGCAAAACCAAGGTTTTGTCATGTGATACTTTTCAGTAGCAGGAACTTGGATGCTGGTCAGTTTTTATGGAATAGAAAAGGGAACCAGATACAGCTGAAGGAGGATAAAGATAACATACTCTAGAGCACAAATGACCTGAAACTAGGGTAAAGATTCACCTCTCAGTACAACCAGAAAATTCAACTACAAACTACACTGAAGTGGCTTTAGGAATAAATTCCAAATTTCATCCAGCAGCTCAGCTGGGAGTTGGAGCTTGAATTGCACTAAAAAACTCTGGATAAAGAGCATGGTTAATAAAGTCTGGTACAGTTTGAGAGGATCTTCAAGAAACAATAGAAACGCAATATAGACGTCCGACTGCCAAGTTTTGATCATAGGCAACTTGTCTTTGAACATCCATATATTGACTATTCAAAAACTGCTCAAAAAATATTATCCTTCATTTTCCTTACTTTATTTTACAAAATGGACAAATAAAAAATTCTGACATGACCTGCTGCATGCTTGGAAGATGTATAAAAAGGATTGTTCTGTTGCATCTGTGGTTAAACTGAGCTGATAAAACTAACACAACACATTTTGTTCCTATTTTTTCTCTGGTCTAGGTCTGCCTTCATAGCAGATTTTCTGACTGATTGCTTCTTTTTTTCTGTTTTACTAACTACATACTACTCTTCCAAAGGTCACACGAAACACCATCGTTACCAGGCAGGCACACCACACACTTCCCTTCTTGTGTCATTTACAGTAACTGAGTAACCACGTTGTTTACACTTTACAGTTAATAAACTGCTTGCAGATATTCTCAGTCAAGAGTCAAGAATAATTTCATGACAGGCAAGCCAGAATAGAACCATAGCGTTTCAGTCAAGAATAAACTAAAAATGGTTTCAGTAGGTGTTTTTATAGAGATAAATCTGCACCTCTGTGTTTCACTGCACTTTAGCCTGTTTGGATTGAGATCTTCATCGTTTCTTCTGACTTCTTTCAGATCATGGAGGTCAATGGTCAGAACTTTGAGAACATCTCCGTCACCAAAGCTGTTGACATCCTCAGAAATAACACACACCTCTCTCTCACCGTCAAAACCAACATATTTGGTGAGCAAAGTATTTGTACTCTTGTACTAATACACATAGAACACAGTTGTTATCAGTGCTAATTATTTATTAGCTCTTTAATTTTTCCTCCTCCTTTCTGTGCCTCCATCCATTTAGTCTTCAAAGAGCTCCTTAGCAGGATTGTGCACGAGAAGAAGAACGGTGGGCCTCACATTCCTAAGATCCAGGAGAAAAAAGGCAATCGCTTCTCCATCCCCGACCTTCCCGGAGACATGGAGTTTCCTACAGACCACAAGAGCACCAGGAAAATGAAGGCCAACACTGTGTCAGGAGGACGAAACAAGATCAGGAAGATGCTGGAGAAGACGCGCTTCAGTATACTGCCACCAAAACCATTCAGGTAGGAGGATTCATAATAATAATGGTAAACTATATTTATATAGCAATTGCATAAAAGTACAAAGTGTGTTGCAAAAGATGAAGAGAGAGATAGATGAGAGAAGATGACATGAAATACCACCATGGAGGTCAAAATGCATGAGGACAAAATTAGATAAAAATAGAAATCAAAATAAAATACATCAACTGCACAGGATATAAGAGAAAATTCATTTATGTAAATTATGTAAATTTATGTTAACACTACTGTCTGTGTGGGTGCAGGCAGTGCTTGGATGGGAATAAAATGGATTAAAAGTAATATTCCAGTCTAAATGTTTTGTTAAAACATACAAAAAAGCATAGCAGGCAGAAGGATAGAATAAAGATACAGGTATATTTCCATAAATCTATTTCACTGATCAGATATGGCAACTGGGACAACAACAACTATATTACCTTATAATACTGTCTATACCACAGAATGGTGAGAAAATGTTTAAATGTTAATGTGAATTATGGTCAGAAAACAGCTTTTATGTTGATTTTATGTCTCAACGATTTATAGGAAGGCAGCTATAATCTATAAATTATAATTTTTATAATAATGTCTCAAATGGTAATGTGAGAACAATGTGAACGGAGTCGCTCGTAGGGGGCTGCTGAATCTGCAGCTACCCTCAGCTTTAAGCAGCTTTATAGTGAGTTTCAGTGTTTAGCTGTCCGGCCTGGCACTTTACTGTTTTGGTTCACTGTCACCACTCTCATAGGTCGTTTTCAGCCACAGCAGGCAGCTGTTTTCAGTGAAAAAGCTCTAAAAACAGACTTGTACACCATCTGCTCAGCACCAAAAGGCAAACAGACACAGTTGGAGTCTAGCTGATGAACATAGTGGAGCATTTAGCATCTCAAGAGCCAGATAATTTCCCCAGGAGTTGGTGGAAAGCAAAACAGAGCTAAATGAGAATGAAAATAGAATTTTGTGGCAGTGGCCAGAAAACATGACTCCAAATGAACAATAATGTTGCTCTTTAACTGCTGGATGTTAGCTAACAAGTTCAAAATATCATCTTAAAAATACTAACGTGAGTTCCCACAATCCTCTCTGACTGGGTCTGTCTACTGTCTCTGCATCAGTATTGTAGCAAGCTCCAACCCTCTGCAGACAGAAAATATTGGAGGCATGAGCAGAAATCTAAGCATCTGGCTTTGCGACTGAACTGAAGAACTGATTGCACCTCAGAAAGTCATAGAGAAGCACATTTCAGCCTCATCTTGTGGTTTGTATGAGCAAGAAATGGAGAGATTCCACTGAACTTTAACTTAAAATGCTTAACTAGGTTTATTGTAAATTGGTGGTACACAGAAATAAACAACAGTATGCAAGTCTGTTTTATTTCAAGCTGTAGTTATAGGAACATGGCTCTGAAAATGTGTTTACTTTTGTGTTTTCTTACTTGTGGTTTTCTGGGATGCAGTATTATAATAATCTGCTGTAGTGATGTCGATAGATTCCAGCCAAATCCCCAAAATGTAAAAGACATCATCAACCACTGTTGTTGTCCATAACCAGCCATTGTACTCGCAGCATCTGGAGCAATTGAAAGCAATTGTGCTGATGGAGGCTCACATTCAATATTCCACCCGTAACGTGCTGATACAGGCCTGATCATTTCATGCCTTCCAAGGCCTCATTAAACTCCATACTGTGTCAGAGAGAAGACGCTGTTCTCGATCTGTTAATTACAGTTAACCGTCAGCACGGCTCTCACGCACTGTAAACTCTCACACACGCACAGCCACTGCAATGTGTACCCATGTCTTTGCTCTCTCGCTGCTTCCACGTTATCCTTTTCCAGCTCTGCAGTGACGATGTCCACAAAGCCACGCTGTTTGCTTGAGAACTGATTGTGCTCTGTCTCATGATGCAACACGCTATCACACGGCCATTGATCCAACTCGTTACACAGCTTCCAAAGGCTCTCCGCTGCATTCTATTTATCGACCAAACAAGGGCTTTCATTGCTTTTTATTTTGCTAGTCGGCGCCATTCAAACCACTCTGGTTCAAAGGAATAGAGGGCTGATGAAAGGGACTGGAGATGAGAACAGAGATGAGACGGTTGATTTGAGTGAATGGGGATTCATCAGTGCCTATTGTAGGATGAAATTTTGACAGGAGGCAACATTGTGAAGTTGTCTATTTGTGTGTTGCTTTTGGTCACTTCTTAAAAATCAGGCAAGTTAAATTAAGCCTAATAATAATAATAAAATAATAAACTTTATTTAACGCACACAGTTATGTTGTTCAGAATTTTAAAATCTTAGTCAGATGCTCTTGCGCAGTTTGTGTACTCACTGCTGCTGCTTCTTTATGTTCTTGGCTGACATTGTGCTCCACTTCAGACAAGGATTTTATATGACAAGGACACACTGGCTATAAACAAGTCGTTTTTCTGCCAAATTAAGATGTCCGAGCCTGAGCGTGCACCTTTACACACATGCTGTATTGACCCACCTAGTAGATTTACATTCCACAGATTGGAAAGCAATAGACAGAGGTTTTAGCCTTTAGTCAGTTTGTCTCAGAAGTCTAGGTGATTTAGTGAGATGACCATAAAGTAGTAACCCCATGTCCCATGATGCCATTTTCATCATCTCTACTTCTTTGCGATACAGTTAAATGTAGTAAATCGTGATGCGTAACTCTATAAACTCTTGTGCTGAGTGGTTGTGCATCTCAACATTCACCCTACAAGACCACATTTTACTGCATTCTCACTGCGCCACGTCTACGCTACTGCTGCTTCTGCTGCTACTGCACCTGCTGCTGTACCTGCAAAAACTGCCTAGACAGAAGTTAGAAAGATGGAACGTTTTTTAGACTTACAGCTCTGTCTATATTCATAAAAACAACTTGTTACAGCACTTAGGGAAGATCAGTCCCTGTATGAGAGACTTGTACTCCAGGTTAATGCATTTCCTACTCTATCTTGCTGGACAACAATGTAGACTGCAAGGTATGTTACTGTACTGGCGTGTTTTATGTGCTCAAAGTCACAGTTAATAATTTGGTTTTGTTTAAATTATTTCTGAAAATATAATCCATATGTGCTTCCTGTTACTTTCTGATGGATCAGAAGTGAAGTATTTTTTGTGAGTTAAAATAGTCTAGTTGGATTTCTTTACAAATCTTGCAATTTCCTGTCGTGTACTGCATGTCTATGAATCTATGCAGGCATATGAATCTATGCAGGCATTATGAAACTGCTGCTGACATTGTTCTGCTTATTTATGTCAGTGTGTCCAAACTTTGACAATTGTATATTCTGTTAACTGACATGTGTGTTTGTGCTGTTTTAAATGTTTTGTGTGGGCTCTGCTTCAGTTTTTTGTGGTGTTTTCTTTTTGTTTTTCACGCTTTTCAATGTCGTCTCTCTTCCTGTTTGTCTCTGCTGCTTCAGGGGCCTGTTTGGGTAAGGATTCTTGTGTAACTCAGACTTGCACACAGCAGGCAGACACACACACACAGCAGCACCACTGACCTTCAGCAACATTACTATAGGAGTGCATTTGTCGATTTTATGCAAATTACTTTAACACACAAATCCCACTTTTCCTCAGATTTGAGGTTCCTTCCTTCTTCAATTAGATGTGTTCAACACTTTCTGGAATCAGTCTTAGATGTTCTGTTATTCAACCAAAAATAGAGTATTCTGCAGGGATATTTCTGCAGGAAATAATCTAGGAATCCTTGGTTTATTTCAGTGTTGAGTGTTATTGGTTAATGATGGTTTTGGTTTCTTGATGTTGAACAGTCACACCATGAGCACCAGCTAACAGTGTCAGTTTAGTCTTATTTGAGCCCCGTGCTACTCTTACCTCTATCAATTTCACCATCATACTCTTTCTAAATCTCCTTTGTCATTTTCTCCTCCTTTATCCACTACCCTCCAAGTTATCTAACCTTCTGTTTTACTAGGGGAGGTTATATTTCTTTCCTTTTCTCCTCTTTTCTTCGTCTGCCCATGTCTGTTTTTACTGTCCTTCCATCTTTTTCTCTCCCCTCTTTCTTCTACCTTGTCTGTGCAGCACCTATTGACTGGTGACTCGAAGATTCCAGAGGCTTTGCTACAGCAGCATGCGGCTGTGTTAGTGGAAGCCCTGCATTACTGCACAGTGTTCAGTACACACTTTATGGACACACACCTTGAGGGAAGCTAAAATTAGTATGCAGGCAGGAGGAGATGAACTCTCTCTCTCAGATACTCAGTTACAGACTGCGACTCAAACTCACAAGGACAGCATATTTGAATGTGTGCAATGTTTATTTAACATGCCAAATTCAGATTATATTGCTACCATTTTAGTTTATTCTGTTCTTATTATGTTTGTTTTCTCCCAGTCTGAAATGCCCTAAATGTGTGTACTTTAAATTGATACAGTAAATTCCTGATGCTGCTAAAGGTCTTAAAAGTCTTTTTGTCTGTCTTGAAATGTCTTAAAAAGCATTGAATTCAGTTTTAACAGTAAAAAAACAGGCCTTAAACAGTCCAGAAGTAGTTATTAAATGTTTCTGTACCTGAATCCAGTAAGAACTGTCCCTGCTGCTAGTTACAGTAGCTAGGAAACTCTTCCTCTCATAATGGGAAAGTGTCAGTTTTAGCAAATCCTCCATCCACTTTTTAATCATACTTATCTGGGTCCCGGTCATATTGATTTTATAAATACAATATTAGAAATTTATTGTTACAAACTGCTGGGAACTACTGGGAAGAATGTGATAAAATGATAAATAAGTCTAGGCCATAACGTCCCTACTAGTCTTCCATCATATTTTCATACTTGCCAATATGATCGTGAAACAGGTATTAAATTGCATTCAATGAGATATTAAAGCCACAAATTTACATTTAACTTGGCCTGCAGAAAGCTGTCACAACTGTTTAAGAAACTGCTATCCAACCTTCACATTATCATTTGAGGCTGGGCTATTCAACATCACAATACCCAACCTTTCTGTCTATTGGTTTGCCTAAAAAGTGTTGCCATTTCCGTCACATGTATGCAGATCCAGGCACTCTGATGAGACCATTAATGTAAAGGTTGGTGTTTGCATATCCCAGAGCACAGCTGAGGAGTGAGGTAGAAAGGCGCCTGTCTCTCAAATCCAGTTCAGCTGCATAATGTGTCCAACTGCAGTACACACACAAGAAAAGAGCAGGGCCACAAAATGCATATGTGTAAATAAAACCACTCACAAAAGTCATGGGAAAACATCTGAATGAGCTGAATCCTTATTACTTATCATTTATTATTTATATGTGCTCTGCTGTTTGCAACGCTTGTTTGTGTCTCTATTAGCTCATGTGTGCCTGTCTCTTGGTCTCGTGTTGTGTTTGTGTTTGGTGAACTGACGTGACTCTATCCATGAATGCCCCTCATCAGTTCCTGCCGTTCATGAAACCGCCTCATGGATGAATTTCAGCTTTACCCTGCTGCATATTCAAAAGACAAATATAGTGATGTTGATGTTTTGTGTTGTCATTCTGCAAGAGTAGACATTTTGATTCAATCTCCTGATGTTATTGTATTGAGTTGTGACTTTTACATTATTTAATATTATCTCAAGAAGAAAGGGAAACACTCATAAAACAAAGAGGAAAAAAACACCTTGGTAGTTTTTAGAAAAATGTCTACTGCTGCAGAACAAAAGCCTAAAATCAATTTTAGAACAATAAGTTAGTCTTTGATGAAGAAAATCTAATTTTGTTGTTTGTCTTTCTCTTTCTTGCTCACCCCTTTTCTTTGAATGCAATCCGTCCTTTCCTGCTCCAACCTTCACCCCCTTGTCTTTACTTTCCTCGCCTCCCTACCGTCCCTGCTTTCCTTTGTAGTGATGGTGGCGTGGGTCAGTCTCAGGATGACAGCATTGTGGGTACCAAGCAGTGTCGTCACAGTGTGGCCATCATGCCAATACCTGGAAACCTGTCATCCAGCAGCCCCGACCTGCTGCAGCCGGCCACCAGTGTCCTCGACTTCTCCAACCCAGCAGGTAAGAAAAAAGTTTCATGTGTGGACACAAATGTCTTTGACCTCAAAAATAGGCGTTTTTTAATATGCGTCTTTTTTCAGTATTTTTATTTATTTTTCTGACATGAAGGGTTTACATACTGAAAACCTGTGGAGAATTAGTATGTAGTATAAAATTGGAACACAGCTGCCATTTTCCTTTTCAGTGAAGGATTATTATTAATGCTCATTTTGATTTCATTATCTGGCTAATCTTTTGGCCTGTCTTATTGTCTCAACGCTCTTTTTTTTTTTTTTTACCCCATTGGACTTTGTTTTTCACTGTTTTCTAGATGTCAGTGATAACATTGGTGAGTACAATATTATCATAACCATAAGACTGAATGGCCGAGGCACCCCGGTGGCCTGATGGTTAAGGCGCATACCACATAACATACGCATAACATACATTTCCTGTCGGCATCTCTACTACCACCATCAAGAAACTCTTTCTTACTAAATGCCATTGATGGTTTGTTAAGTAAACTTTTAAAATATATATCTTGAGAAAAACAACAGCCTGAAACGTCTAAGTTTCTTTCTAAGTGAAACTCAAAGGTACAAAGGGTCACAATGAAGCACATTCATGTAAAAACATTTCTTGTTACAAAGTACTAACACAAACCCCGGATTCCTTGCATCCATAAAATCCCTCCTTTATATTTTTATTTTTTTGTGTACTACACAAGTCCAAATACTTGTATGTGTCAGGAAAGCAAAACTTTTATTCAGTTATTAATGACCTTCATGGTCTTGCTTCTGGTGTCTCTGTCAAACAATTCAGTGCTACTTTCCTGAAGCTCTTTGTCTCACTTGACTTGAGACCTCTGTCTCATTGAACAGTGAAAGCCACTGGAGTGAAGGACTCCAAAGCTCAGAGACGCTGTACTGACAGCGCTGATCACCCTTGAATATAATCACAAAACAGCTGTAAGAGAAGCGTAGTTGTTGTTTGCACTTGGCTGTCTCAAACACAAACTCTCAGTCTCTCCTCTTTTATCGTTCCCCCTCCATGAAATAAAGGCAAATTCCTCCGCAACACTTATGCTTACTTGTGCTGACAAAGGAACACACATTCACTCACTCAAAGCAAGCAACTGCAGGTTTCTAGCATAGGTGCACACACATATTAACACACACACACACACACACACACACACACACACACACACACACATCACATAGTCTGGGTTTTCTCTTTTTTGGAGTGCCACAGAATTAACCTCCTGGACTATAAGACATATTTATTCCATCAATGTCAGACGGGTTTCTTCTCCCATATTTATTAAAACCAACAAGGAGCAATCCCTGTGTGGGATTTGTGTGTTAGTGTGATTGAAAGATTGACGGAGGTTAGAACAAGAAAGAGAAAGTGGGAAGGTGAAAGTGAGTGAGAGAGTGAATGTGGTCTTGATTTATTCCACTGGGCATTTCTCAATAAGCTACGCACAGACTGACGGATACTCATGTACACACCCTGCACGTAGATCCTTGGTTTGTAGACCAATACTTTGCATGTGGTTTTGTTGTACTTGAGTAGAAACACACACGGCAACTGGGCCTCATTAATAATTTGCCATTAGATCAAGTTTCCCTTAGTTCATTGGCCCACCATTAGATTTAATAGGAGGGGAGAACAGCACGCTCAAACACAACCCCGTTCCAGAGGCTCTGCAGGGCTTGTAATACCTCCAAAATCCTACCTGTAATTACATTAACAGCAAGCATAACAACAAGGAATTGTTTTGGATTGGTCTAACTTTTTAGCCCTTAGACCTAGGTTTGTTTTAAGATGCCATTTAGTTTGTTTTTTTTAGGATGAAGTATTTTAGTCTCTTTAATATCTTTTATCGTTTGTCTGCAACTCTTTGTTATTGTTGCCTGTCTTGGTCAGGACAACCTTAAAAAATTATTGATCCTAACGAGGCTTTAGTAACGTAAAGTTGTTGCTTAAATACAGTATTACTGATAAAGTCTCACTTAACACATAAACAAACAAAAAAGCCATAGAAAAGAATATGTTAGAAGAAATATATAAATCAAAGACAAACAAGTGCTTACATGTGGCTCTGAGTGAAGTCATACTTTGAGGTCCTTGGTTTCTTTTTTTGACTCTCTTTCTATCCACTCTCTGTTTCTTGTCCTTTTCTCTCTCTCTCTTGCGTCTCTCTTGCTGTGATTTTAAACAGATGTTCTAGTGTCGACATGATGAGTTACACTCAGCCCCTCTGGTTTCCCATGAACAGATTAAAGCTACAGTAGAGACTCCACTGGTCTTCCCTCCTTTTTCTCTTCTGTCATGATGTTTCCAACCACTATGTCTCTTTGTACTCCTCCCACGCTCTCACTTTCTCCCATACTTACTGTGTTTTCTCTTTTTCATTTCTGCTTACCAAGCCCTGGGACTGTACTGTAAGTATACATACCTTCAATGCCACTGTTTGATTGTGCTTCAGGAAATATTTCTCCCAAATGTTTCCTCCATCTTGACTTTTTTCTTCTTTAATCCATGAACTTATTTTCCACACTCTATCTTTGCATCCACAAACTGCATTTACAGTGCGTTTAAAGTCCACCTGAAATTAAATAGAATGTTTTGCCTGCTGCAGTGTACACTCCTGCTGTGTAAATCACTTGTGTTGTCCTTTTCAGAGAAAGAAATCACTAACCAATAGGGAGAAATTTAAATTTTATGTTTTTTTTGGTTTCATGATGGTGCCTCCCACTGTATCTTTGCATTAATTCATAATTAAACAGTTGTTTCCATATCTACATAATTGGACAACTATTTCTGTACATCCAATAAAATAGCTTAGTTTTAAAACTAATATGCAGAAAGCCCTAATGTAAACTTCATCAACTTCATCAGTCATAGGCAGAGCAGACAGTCACACTGAGCCCGACAGCAGCTAAACAACACAAGGGCCACAGACTTTGAACAACCACATTAGTGAACCCGAACACACATCTTGTCCTGCACCTTAGCTTGTCGAACGTACAACCAAACAAACTTTTCACTAGTCCACTGCTAACATGAGTTGATTTCTTGATGTTCAGCAGCAGCACATTAAAGAGCATGTAAATGTCCCTGCAAATGTGACTTTGATCCGTCTGGTTACTGGTGCAGTCTTCAGTCTTCATCAACACGCTGTCTGCCCATGGCTTCTAAGCTACAGTGCAAGTTTGCTTACTTTGTCTGTTGTTCCCCTACCACCGTTCCCAGAGCTAAGCTCGCAGGCTGCTGTCAATCAGACACAGCCACTAACATACACCTCCAGCTGCTGAGACAGAAAGGAGCATGAGGGAACATGGGGTATAATGCGACCATATGGCTTTATCGTGTGTTTTACTAAAAAAAAAATCTTATGATAAGAGTCTTATTACACAGAGCCATACGTAGTGTCAAGCTCTGGCTACAGAGACAATGCTTAGGTTAGTTAGGTTATTTTAGCAGGATTATATGCTAATCCTGATTTTTGTTTCTTCAGAGGGGATTGGTAATACTAAAACATAAAATATCAACAGCCATTTCCTTCAAGCTAAGGAGGATGTTCAGGAATTCATTTGTGTTTATTTATTAGATACTCTACTCCACTCCCCTCTGAGCACCTTAAGCTATCACACCCTGCCCTCTTCTGGTCTGTAAGCTTTCACATGGCTTTCACATGGGATTTATGTCTTCCAGCTGTATGATGGAGTGACTGGGAAAAGCTTTGGCAAACAGTAGAGAGAAGGGCGAGGAGGATGAGGAGGAGACTGAGTCTTGTGGGAAGTGTGCAGCCTCTTTTAGTGCTGCATTTGCAAAAACCAGAGTCCTTTTTTGCCTTTGTAGAATTCCTCTTTGGCTTTAGTCCATGAATAAATTCTCTGGTGTTGATAAAAATGAATGATACCTTATTAAAGATGATAATTGATTGAATGTTTGGCTGGATGGGCAACGATTGTCCTCCTGTGTGTAGACCAGGTCGCAGCTCGTCCGGTGGATTAAATATGATTAAGCCCCCCCAGATATGATAGCCAGCTATTTAGCCAAAGGCTTCCCACACTGTAATCACAAATCACAGCTAATGAGACACAAAGCATTTAGCCTCCACTCAGCCCACTTTCACCATCCTGCTGCACATAAACAGAGAGGAGCTCTGCTACTGCAGCAACGCAGAAAACATGGAGGGAGCCACAGGCGTGAGGATAAAACTCAATAATCTTTTGATATGACAATCATATTAAATGCATATGTCATGTGATTAAAATCAATAACCTCACAGTCCATAGAGAGGTCAGTCTTAGCTAACACTTGGCTCCAACATCAAAATAGCTCCATATTCCAGGACCCATTAAATACAAAATAGAAGTGAAGTGAAATTCACACATTATACAAAACAGAAAAAACATCTGGATGCTTGGATTCAAATCAAGAAATAAGTCTGTGAAATGTTTATACAGAGAAGAAACAACAACAGCAACATATTTATACATGGACACATCCACACTGATGCTACGTCCCCTTCAAAGAAGCCTCACTACTTTATTTCATACATCACAAATATTGAAAAAAACAATGAAGCCCGTACACAAACAGTGACACACACCAACAGGCTATTTAAACAAGCAGAGATGATTTATTATCAGCATTCACTTTAACGTTATTATTATTGGCTTTACCTTCAGCAGTTTGTTCCTGCTTATTGTGCTGCTGCTGTTGTAATGATGATGATACTAAAGCTGCCGCAGCTATTGACATCTGAACACACACACACACACACACACACACCTAAAGATCTCCACAGTCACAGACAGATCAGGGATCCTAATAAAGGTGAAGGTAATGACTTTGTGTCTAACCACGCGTAACCCTTTTCTGCATGGTAAACAGGAGGAAGCAGGTGTGTAAGTGTGCATCGCTTGAACAAGCTCATTAGTCAAACAGACCTTTTTTTTTCTAGATGATCTCTTCGTGATCTCCCTCCATTTTCAGATTACGTGATCAAACTCTTTGGCTGCCTCTGCCTAATGGGCCATACCCTCTTCTTTACTCAAGCACAGGCATCTTTAATGCAATATTTCACTCACTCGCTAATAAACACATGTGTGATTCGCATCCAGAAGATCCAGCATCAGCCGCCCCAGGAGATTGTAGCTTTTATTTGGGCTTCTTTCTGTTGAATATTGTCTTAAATCAGTTAAACAATAATACAGTATGTCATCTAACATAGAAAAACAGATTCATTGTGGGAGATGATGCAGTTTTATTGTTTCTTTAGGAATATTTAAATTTTACATTCATAGCTTCTAAATGGTGCATTACATAATGTGATTCAGTAAATGTTTTAAAGTTTTAATGATTCATTATTCACTGATAAATTCAATCTGCAGGTCTTTCATAATCTTAAATGACACTGGATGCATAGCTATAGCCTTGGTTCCTCTATAATGTATTTGGGGTAGGTGACAGGACTGAAATGTAATTATTACATAAAAATCAGAATCAGCTTTATTCCCAAGCAGGTTTACACATACAAGGAATTAGCTTTGGTCTTTTGGTTCCACAATAAACAATCAGATGGTGTTAAAAACAAAAGTATGACCGGGTCACGTAACCAAAAGAAAGTGAGAGATAATATGTGGGTATCATTGGATTGATTGTCCCTGCATGTTTGCTGTGAGATTCCTGCTGCCTCCAGCATTATTACACAGCTCACAGCACCCTATTGTTTCCTTTCCCTTTCTAAGTGCATGTGTCCTTGTTTCTTTATCTTGCTCAAGCTTTGTGTGACGCTCAGAAAGGCTGTAGCGTTTGTGTTTGCTGTGAAGGATGAGTAACCTGTAATGTCATTAATCATGCTATGTGTACTTATTTCCCCAGAGTCATTGACAAGATTTTGTTTTTGATGTACGATGTATAGAGGTACAGTCTGCAGGATGTTATGGGATTTTAACTGCCTCTGACATAAAAAAGTGCAAGTGATGTTATCAAACTAGGTGTAAGCATATAGAGATGTGCAGTTAGAAGACAAATTTCCTTGCATCAAAACAGTTTGATAATTAGGTTAGATAGATAGGTGAAAACGGTAAGATCATTTAACAACATCATTGGTGAATGTAAATAGTTCGATACGTTGAATTTCAAATTTAAGTCACTGTAGAAGCTGAAACCAGTGTATGTGTGTGTGTCTTTGACCCTTTGCCCATTTGGTTATACACCAGAGACTCATTGGCAGGAGAGAGTAGTCAGCTCAGCAAATCTGTTCAGAGTCGAGGACATAATTCTTGTCACCTGAAACCTTCAATAATGTAATGAAAATAAAGTATTGAAACCATAACCTTATATTATTCTTGCCATTACTGGCACAGCCCACATTTCATAATGGTCACATTATTGGTACATTACTCAGACAAAGATAAATTCCAAAGATTGCAATCGAATTAAAAGCACTCTACTATTTTGTAGACTTCATTACATTTAGTTTTATTGCATTATTGGCATCTGTTACAGCATTGGTCTCCACATGCTGTAACCATCAACTCATCCAACCTTAAGTAGTCACTGACAGCGCTCCTCTTTTCTTTCTCTTCCTCTCTCAGACATCCCAGACCAGGTGATTCGGGTGTTCAAGGCCGACCAGCAGAGCTGCTACATCATCATCAGTAAGGACACCACTGCCAAGGATGTGGTCGCCCACACTGTCAATGAGTTCGGCCTGATCGCAGCACCCGAGAATTACTCCCTGTGCGAGGTATCAGTTAGCCCGGAGGGAGTCATAAAACAGCGCCGCCTGCCTGACCAGCTCTCCAAACTGGCTGATCGTATTCAGCTCAACGGGAGGTAAGAAGCACAAGAATATTATTTCTGAATCTAATCTAATACTAGGCGCTTATACAAATGTTAGACTGTATTTTAACATCCACATGCCTTAGCTTTAGTTCAAGGTTGTCAATGGCTTTCTCTCCAAAGTGAGGCCAAACTTGGCAGAAATGAGTGTTTCTGTTTCTGCAACTTAAAGTACACAAAGCAACAGACAAGAATACTCAGTAGCTGAAGTTTGGGAAGCACATTGGTCATGGAAAATGGCATGGACCTGTAATTACAGTAGATCCACAGTTGGAATCTTGAGAATCTTGACAGAGAATTTGAGAATTTATATACACCTATGTTAAAGGCTTGAAGGACTAAACTAAAGCAATGACCCGCAGAGATCAGAATCAGAGACTTGGGAGATATTTTCTCGGTTTTTACACAATTACGCAAGGCCACAGAGTGCTCAGTACCCTGTACAACCACTGTGAGCTTTATTCTGTAAATAGATTCCTAACCCTGTACAGCACATGAATTTAAACCCATACAACAACTTTCCCAAATCACTACTAGCACAGCACCTCCAGACTTCATACTGTACAGTACAACAGTTTGAGCTTAGCTCTACTAGAGAGTTTATCATGAACAGAACATATATATTGATTAAATTTACCTCGAGTGGTGGTTCTCCATCCTGTTCCTGGGGCCACAGGGTATTATTCCACGATGTACTGAATTCACTTAACATTTCCGTAGCATAAATCAGTTTCTGAGTAAATGGCTCGAATGAAAACCAGCAGGGCTCCAGGTGCTGGGGAGTGGGATTCAGAACCACTGCCCTTGTTCAGTGCAATGATAAATCAAGGTGTTACTGCATAAAAGGGCCTGGGATAAAGTTGCTACTCTGAGCAGAACACAAACTGCACTTTGTACCATTAATACACAAAAAACAACAGTGAATTGCATATGATGAAACTTAAGTGATATTTTACAGTTAAATGATGAGGGATTCTTGATTTATTTTCTGTTTCACCAACTTGCTTTTTGTGTAATGTTTTATCTGAACCAAAACACTATAGCCAGTATATATTTTTTTTAGATGTCTCCCAGTCTGTGGCACATCACACTGTCGTCTTGATGCCAGACACTTTCCCTTTTAAGATGAAAGTTAGTAGGACATGAAGAATAATTGGACAGCAGCAATAAAGTCTGCTTTTAAAAAGGCTTCTCCGTCAGTTTTTCACAGTTTCACAGTCACACTCTCTCCTGTGGTCCCTCATCAGTCCCCTCCCCAACTAGGTTACGATGAATATTTCATCCTCTGTCAGGGGCGGAGGCCTCAGCAGACAGCAGGGCACGACTGGAATTATTCATGGACAAACCCACATGCACACACAAGCACATACAAAGATATAGATACAGTCGCCTTTTTATACACAGTCACGCATCCATACACAGACACACATAGAGACACATATGCATATCCTGTGTGTATTTGTATTCACAGATCCTATGTACATGCATCTATACACGCACATTCTTGCCAAGAAAGTCTCAAACATGTATGGACAGATTCGCACGCATTTAGAGACACACACTCACCTAGAAGACACTTAATGTAACACGCTGCCTGTGTTTTTGATGGATGGCTGCACTGCACGGAAAAATAGCCTTACCGTGAGATATCAGGAGGAAAAATGCTGGTTTAACTATATGAACAAGCAATATACATGGATAGCTCCTCTCATACTTATTTATTTTCTTTTCATCTTTTCTTTCATATCCTGTTAGTTATTTATACCAAAATAAAACATTTGCCTTTACAGATTGTTAATCTTGACGTTTCTGACATGTTGACAATCGACTGCCTTGTTTGTCAGTATTTTTATATACACACAAATAGGCAGTGCAGTATCAGCAGGATGTACATGTAGTATGTGTTATATATATTGAATAAATGTTATATATTCATCACAGTTTGCATACAGTATCACTGCCTCTTCTCTTTCTCTATATCTCGCCTCCTCTGTCTCTCACTCTTTGCTGCTGATGATTGACAGAAGGTCTAACAGGTCACGCCAAGGCAATAGGAAGCCTTGTTCACACTGCCAAAATACATATAGGCAAAGCTGTGAGATCCTATGCTACACACACATACACAAAGCACCAATGGCCGTTTATACTGGCTTGGTTCCAGTGTCTTTGTCTCTCCAGCTCTATTCAGCACCACTTTCTCCATTATTAATTTCGCCTCCTCTCCATATGTACAGAACTGTGTTTTTTGTTTGTTTATTTGTGTTCCATGATTCTTCAGTCTATTAATGTAATAAGAAAACTGGGCCATTAAAGGTCCCTTCTCATCTTCTCTTTTGTCCTTTTGTGTTTCCTGTGCTCTCTTCTCTTCTCTTCGTTTAAAACATGCCTTGTGCTTTATCCTAAATGTAAATTTAGCTTGCTCTTCTCACCTCACATCCTCGCATCTCCTCTTGTTAGTTGCTCTTCTCTGCAGCTCTTCTGGCAGAGTAACAGAGGACAATTTAGCCTCACATCCATGCCAACACTTTGCCCCTGTGGGCTGTAGGTCTACAGGGCGCTAAGGTGCTGCATTCCTAGATGACCACATTACAGCTCCATTAGAGTGGACTTTGGGAGTGGGGGGGGGTTAGATTTATAAACATAGAAGCACATAACAAGGTAAGAGAGATGGCCTGCTGCTGGAGGCTCTCCCAGAAAACTGTTGGAGATCAGGCCTGACGAGAAAGGGCTCTTTATTTTTCCTTCTCACTCATCGCACCTGTCGTCTTTCCTGCCTCTTTTTTGCTGAACGCCCCTCTCTCTTCTCTCATTCTGTCTCTCACCGTCTTTACCCCAAGGTAAAATATGACTGTAATCTGTCAATACCAGAGTGTTTTTTTTTCTCTTTCCTGAAACTAATCTTAAGTTGGAGACAGAAAATGTGCCCCTTTAGGATCAAATGTGAATGGGAGGAACATTCAAAAGATTTATCTGGGGTTTTTTTAAACAGAAAGTTACAGTTGACTGAAAAACTGTCCACCCACCTGTCTGCCTCTGCAACCTATATTAATGCATCTGAGGATACTGCAGATCTAGTACCTAGCGCTCTAAAAATACACAGGGATGGTATCACTCAAAGTATTTTACATCCTGCATATCCTGTACTCTTTGTAATTAATGTCAGTTAATCCCCCTCTCAGTCTTTAGACTCAAAGGCTTAGACCTCATTATTTTTCTTTCTTTTTTTGTAGTTTGTTTTTTAGGATTTGTGTTGCTCATGGGATTTCTCAGAAGTGATAAACTGGCAAGAGAGGTCTGGGGATATCAGAGAATCTTATTATGAAGAACTTAATAGGAAAATTGCAATATGCCTTCATTACATTAGATTGTGGTTTTTATGCGTCTCCATAACAGGACCAGCTATGGCTATAAAACCTTTCCAAGCTGTTAAAAATGAACATTAACAAACCAGGAAGAAATGTTTATAATTCATAGTAATGCTCAAACATCCTCTTTCCCCCTGCTCCCTCTGCTGTAGGTATTACCTGAAGAACAATATGGAGACGGAGACGTTGTGTTCAGACGAGGATGCCCAGGATCTCCTCAGAGAGAGTCAGATATCTCTGCTGCAGCTCAGCACCATGGAGGTTGCTGCCCAGCTCTCCATGAGAGACTTTGAACTCTTCAGGAACATCGAGTCCACAGAGTATGTTGTTGTTTAACATTTTAATTGGTATGGCTGTTTTGTATGGTAGTTTTCAAAAACAAACCTCATAAACTGTGTTACAGTCAAGACAAAAGGTAATGAAACAAGCTCAGACATAACAATAAGAGGAAATAACACTACTGGTGGTACATTGATCACCACAGTAGTCTTTCTACTCTATTTCAAAACAATCTATTTGAACTTCTTTGTCATGGTTCCCAGGTACGTCGACGACCTGTTTAAGCTAGACTCCTCGATTGGAAGTGGTAATCTGAAAAAGTTTGAGGAGGTGATAAACCAGGAGACCTTTTGGGTCGCCACAGAGATCCTGAAGGAGCCCAACGCCCTGAAGAGGATGAAGACCATCAAACACTTCATCAAGATTGCCTTGCACTGCAGAGAGTGCAAGAACTTCAACTCTATGTTCGCTATTATCAGGTGGGCACAGTGTAGAAACTGTCTTAAGAGTGTATTGGCTTTCTAAATTAAGTGTAGTGACACATGTTTTCATCATTTTTTGCCTCCTAGTAGTAGCTTCAAAGACAGGATTCTTGTCCTGTGGTGAAAGCTAGCATTAACTCCGTCTCCCCTGACAGCTTTTGTGCCACATGAGCTTTGGCCACAAGTCTCCTTCACCACATCCTCAGGAGAACCTGCTTCACCTCCCCCCCCCCCCCCCCTCTCTGTTCACTGAATCTGCCCTGATTCTCCTAAACCACACAGACGCTGCCTCTGCAGTCTTACAGAGTCCCATAGCAACAGCTACACTTATTGTTTGTTGCTATTGTTAATTCCCTTGGTCCTCTGTGGTTTGGCTCTTGATGCCTGTAAGACTGAGCTGAGGATGTGTGTACTGTGGCCCTGTTATAGGGGTATAAAACCCACTTGAGGGAAGGCAAGTTAGTGCTGGTATGGTGTTTTAGGGATGAACCCACCAATTTGCATACGTGTGTATTCATGAGCAAGTGTGTATGCGTTTATGCTGGAAATTACTTACTCACTTGTTGTATTCATCTGTTTGTATTTATGAAAGCATTTTAATACTACGTTATATCTTTATTTATATAGCACCTTTCAAAACAAAAGTACAACATGCAAAAATGAAATGGAATAAAACATAGTACAATAAAATTTGATCAAATATGTTATGTACTGTATTGTCATTGTACCTTGTTAAACTACAAAAACCAGACACAGAGTTACCTCAGGATGGGATGAAAATGCAGGGGCCACCTTAGGACTTTACAACTGCTGTTTTTAATTGGCCTTAGCGTCTGGGGCAGTTGCCCATTTTGACTGTTTGATAGTCCTCAAGGTTCTGTTTCAGGGCCACTTCAGTTTTCCCTATATTTGTTCATCTGTAAAACATCCTAAATTTCATTTTTATTTTTATGTGATCCTGCTGTTGTTTTTTTATTGATCTAAAACTGTTATTACTATGGAATTAACTGGTATTATTATGGAGAAAGAACAAACACAAAAAACAAATTAACTGTGATGCCAGTTTCCAGTATATATGCTGTTTAACCAGACCATACCTTCTACAAATGCACTGTGGTCAGATGATAAATCTTTTTTTTTAAATTAAATGTGCACTGAAAGTATGTTTTCGTTTGAACAAATTAAAAGGATCAAATGGACAAACAGATAAGAAATAACAGAAGTGGGCATCAGTCCTGTAGAACCTTTTGATGAGGGTAGAGACCAATGATGGCCTCAGCTGGTAAGCTTCCGTTGTGCTTCCTGACTATGATTAATCTAAACTAATTATTTTTTATACATATAGTAGCAACATTGTGGCCTCATTGCCAGACCATGTCAATGGGACATGGAGATGATGTCATCTGTCCATGTTTGCTCATTTCCTGCTGCAACAGTGTCCCAGTCCCAAGTGTAATTATTCAAACACAGCATGTCATGTTCTCTGTGTAGCCTAGCCTGGTTAATTGGTCGTTTGGTTTGTTTTGCAGTGTGGTCTTCTACAGTAGCTTCAGTATAAACAATCACAGATGATGTTGTCTGCAGTATTACAGCATCATGCGTTTTAAAACTAAATGCATGATGATGCAGTTCTGCAACAGCTCTCTGTAATGTAATATGTTATATGTAATATTATTACATCTACAGTGATACACATTAATATTACAGTTTCTGCAATACTATCTTCTCTCGACTTTCTTTCTTAATGTACCAAGGAGTCTTAGTTGTCCTCTTGTAACGTTGGGTCAGAGTCTTAGATCTGAACTCATATTTTAAGGAGCTGAGCAGCATGGTGATCCTCTGTTCGCTGCTGTAAAAGGCTATTCAGAACAGAAGTGTCTGACCTCCACGTCCCTTGACAGTCCTCCTAACAGCAGGAGGTCTTAGCACATATGGCTCTCTGATGCATAAGCTGCCTGGTGATAGGGGTATTGCTGCTGTGTGTGTGTGTGTGTGTGTGTGTGTGTGCGTTTTTGTGTGTAAGAAAGATTTCTTGCAGAAAGTCTGGAATAACAAACATTCCTACACAAGAGAAAAAAGTGAGGGAGACACAGATAAGGTAGTAGCAGCCATTGAGTTGATGAGCAAAAGAGCAAGGGACAGGAACTGGACCGATAGTAAAAGAAGAGAGCAGAAATAAATGCTGTGTCAGTTAAAATTATCAGCCTCAAGGGGGCCTTTTTCTCTGGAAAATGGAGACCTTGCTAACTGAAGATGGTTAGCTCAAAATGGAGTAATTACTGCCAGTATGGGCTTTTGATTTGGATGTACTGAACATACACACTAAAACAATACTCCTTTCTTCTTTCTCCTCTCCCCTCCTTTCCCTCTTCCCGCTCCCTACCTCCACCCTTCTCCTCCCTTATTCCTACCATAACCTATTTATGTCTGCCTCCCTGCTTCCTCTCACTCGCCCTCTTTGCGACTCTTTCCTCGCTCACACAGCGGCCTGAACTTGGCGCCGGTGGCTCGGCTGCGGAGCTCGTGGGAGAAGTTGCCCAGTAAGTACGAGAAGCTGTTCGGAGACCTGCAGGATGTCTTTGACCCGTCCAGGAACATGGCCAAGTACCGCAACATCCTGAGCAACCAGAGCATGCAGCCACCCATCATCCCGCTCTTCCCGGTGGTCAAGAAAGACCTCACCTTCTTACATGAAGGTAGATGGCTGTGTGGAATTCCCAGAATTTCTTTTTTGTGCCCTTTGCATGTAGTAGCTACCTACATGTGTCAACAATATAACTTTTCCGAAGCTTGACATGTCATTGTGTACAGATTAATGTCGCCGACTTCCTCTGTGTCTGTCTCACTCAGGAGGTTTACTTCTGCTAAAGGCTTCCCCATATTGCCTTTTTAAGATATCTCACTGAGTCAGGTCAGAAGTACCCAAACTGACTTCTCCTTAAAGGTTTTCTCTTAAGTGGGCAGTCATGATAGGAATTGAAAAATAAGTTTCCCTAATTGTGCAAGTTTCTTAAAATTCTCAAACGACCCAGCCTGACTCAATATGAAAGTAAGACACCGCTTTGATCTCCTAGAGGAATGACAAGAAAGAGTAGATTTTTACTTTGATTTGACTTAAGAATATTTTTGCAAATTGCATCTCCCAAATGTCCCAACATATATATTATGAAAGCTTTTTTCCTTTTACAGATTTGACAGTTTGTGTGTGTGTGTGTGTGTGTGTGTGTGTGTGTGTGTGTGTGTGTGTGTGTGTGTGTGTGTGTGTGTGTATGTGTGTGTGCGTGTGTGTGTGTGTGTGTGTGTGTGTGTGTGTGTATGTGTGTGTGTGTGTGTGTGTGTGTGTGTGTGTGTTACGTACTTGTGTTTGTCCTCTCAGGCAATGACTCCAGTGTCGACGGTCTTGTGAACTTTGAGAAGCTTAGGATGATCGCCAAGGAGATCAGACACGTGGTGCGGTTGACCTCAGCAAACATGGACCCTGCCCTTATGTTCAGACAGAGGTTGGTTATTTTTGATACCAAGAGGCCTTAAAAACCTTTTTTATTCTCAAGTTTTACAAGTTTTGCTTTAACTTGATGCTGCTGGGCCAGTGTCATTTTTACAGATACTGGTCGCTCAAAGTTGCTTCAAATCACCAGCGATACAATTAAAACCCCTGTGTGGGGCTTTAATTACTGCAGCTACATCACAAAAGTTTCATATCAAAAAATGATCTCTAATAAAGCCCGAAAAACTAAATACTTCCAAGGCTAATGTCATGAAAATGTACATTTTGGCTCAGAAATCTACACAGATTCCAATCCGCAGTTAATTTGCATAGTGGGACTGTCTGCAAGTAAGTGATACCAAATCATCAGCTCCTTTTAAATATAAATAACGCTTCCTGTTTCCCATCAGCCCAAACTGTCACTTCTCAGAAAGAGGCATGACTGCAGAGAGTCCAGCAGTGCTTCCCACACATAGGCTTTACTTGGGCGGGCCGCCCAGGTAGATTAAAAGTCGCCCAAGTAAATTTGGTGACCCATTTTAAAATGGTTTTTGATTGCAGCGCTGCACAGCGCATTTTCGCTCCGTACATCCTCTCACTCGCTCACTCTCTCTCTCAAACACGAACCTGTCTGTGAATTGAATGGTTGGTATCAGAGTCACTGCTGCACAAATCTGTCGAACACAACGCTGTCAATGTTAGAGACCCATCTTCAAAATAGTTACCAAGCATGTAATGAGTGTAGCTAATAAGGATAGCTATGTTAACGTTGGAAAACAGCTATTGAAGTTATCCTTAGCCTATAACTGGTAGGTAACAGGCGCTTTCGAGATAACTGTGGCTGACTTTTGCCGACTTCCTAGTCTAACGTGAGCTGCAGGCGACCGCAGGGGCGGGGAATAAAAACAACGCCAACAAGTTAGACACAATCTAACGTTCTCCCCAGTAGACTGCGTGAGCTTGCTGTGAGCTTAGAACAATGATCAGGCCTTGCTCCCGCAAAGTCTAGTGACGTTTTGTAGCAACACCTGTGAAAGTCAACTGCCCGACCACCCCCTCATAGTTACGCTGTCATTCTGTGGGGAAACAATGCCCAGTATAGGGAAGTAGACTGCAGGTTTTTAGAAAGGACATCTTTAATACTGAAGACCACAAATGTGAGCTAAAAGGGGAACCGCTACACCGTACCTCCACCAGCCAAATGGGTTATCCTTCACCAACAAGATCAGGCACACATTTCAGGTCTGGTTCGATCAACTCCCATTCACTTCCTGTCTAGTTCACAGTTCTTGTTGGTTCGATTGCATACGTCTGCTGGAATGTAGCCGCAAAAGGACACAAAGGCATAGATCGACTGGAAGTGAGGAAGAATTGATGCCAACCGCAGTGTGTAGTTCTATCACTCAGTTTGTGTGTTTATCACGGTCTGTCACTGCTACAGTGCATGACTGCCCCCTGCAGACACTCCCTTCATACTACAAGCTCAAGATATCAGAGAAGATATTTTCCCAAGGCTTTTTATTTCTGATTAAAAATCTTTACATCTTATGTATTGTATATACTGACAGTAGTTTTTTTAAAAAAACAAAAGGTGACACAACAAGCCTTTTTTCATGAGTGTGTGATGCACAAGGCCCTAACGCACACTCTTCAGGTTGATATGGGGAGATGTCATATGTCTGGTGTCGTCCCATCTCCAGTCATTTCCTGTTTGTTTGATGTGGCATGACCTCTACATAGTCTTGTCCACCCCGACCCCTGAACTTGTCTTTTAAGTCACGCTTCAATCTTCACACCTCTTGCTTGCAGGAAGAAGAGGTGGAAGAGTTTAGGGTAAGTTTGTCCTGGTACCGGTTTCATCCTGCCTCAGTCTGGACCAGCAGAAATTTAATTCACCCTGCATCCCCCACCACCATAAGCTCTGCATGCACTCCCCCCTTACTTTATCTGAGTGTACATGTGTCTGCCTGTGCTTGTGTGTGATTAACCCTTCCATTTGCAGTGCCCATTTGAACCATACTGAAATCCATCATTGACCCATTAATTGTTTGCCCTGTTCATAAGATTGTATGTTGGAGTCATATAGTAGCTTGACATAATACCTAGTGTTTGTTTTTACCAAGATGGTCTAAACACATTCACATAGCCATAGGTAGATGGTAAAGAGATTGTCTAAAACTTCTGATTTCTGGCATTTACTGTAAAGATATAAGGATACAGGCCAAGGAGAAAAGAGATCCTAAAAGAGAACCTAAGATAACACAACTATATAGACAAAACAATCAACAATTATTTCCTTATTTAATGAAATGTATGAAATGAATTGTCCTTGTAATGTAATTAAGAATGTAGCTCTGGCAATATTGTTGCTATATATTCATGCCAATAAAGATAATTTGAATTTGAGTCTGTGTGTGTGTACATACTATAGTACACATTAGATAATGAAATTAAAATGATAAAAGTAAAATAGTTTAAAACCCCAATCAAACAGTCTCACAGTCCATTCGGTATCTGCTCTAGAGCATATGATATCACATAATCTCCATCAGCAGTCAAAGTTTCCAAATTTTCTGAGCACTTTGAGGACATTTCTTCCCTATTGGCTTAAAATTTGAAGTTCAAAGCAAATTTTTGACATTGGAAACAGTTGTGGAACAGAGATGAATAGCTACTAAATGGACTTGGAACCCCAACTTTAAATCAACATAGACAAGAAGTCCTTGAAGTGCTCAAGGGGAAAAAAATAAAAAATTGAGCCTTGTATCAAAGGCACTGGAACAGTTACTAAATGGAGCTAAATGGAGGTCAAGAATGAACCTTGAGGCTAAGCCAAAGCCCTGTATGGCAAACCCCAGCCATCTGCCAAAGTAAAACAAACCATGAGAAATAATTAGCAATGCTATTTGACTCAGGTTTTGGTGTTTGTTCATATCTGCATCCTGCCTTAATATTCCCCATATCGAATCTTGTGCATCTTTTGTTTCCTAACCCTTTTTGCCTCCATCTGACAGAATGTTCTGCTGTTCTGTACTGTGATAGCATGGCACACCAGCAACAGCTGCCTCCCTCCCAGTTGCATGGTCCTGTTTTAAAATGCTATGCTCCAACATAAAGACAGATGTTATAGTAGAAGGGTTATTTGATAAAGTAGTTCCTATTGTCTATTTTATTGGTGATTGTACTGATTGCTGTTTACCATTCTCTCCTTCCCTCCATCAATCTGCCTTTTTGTCTTTTCTGTCTTCATACTTTCACGTGCATTTCTTTTGTCTGTGTCTTATCATCTTCGTTTATCTCCATCTTTCATCTTGTGCTCATCATCAACACTTAATTTCTCTTACTACTTTGAATTTCCTCCACATCTCATTATTTATCTTTAACACGCCCTACTTCCTCCCACTACTTTCTTCTCCTTCTTCATTTTCTTCCTCTCATCTCCTCTTCTTCTATATGTCCTCATTATCCTCCTCCCTTTCCTTCCTTCCCTCCTGTTCCTCTCTCTCTCTAACCCCTCATTAGGTCTTTGAGTCAGGGCAGCACCAACTCCAACATGCTGGATGTGCAAGGCGGTGCTCATAAGAAGCGAGTGCGTCGCAGCTCGCTTCTCAACGCCAAGAAGCTGTACGAAGACGCTCAGATGGCCAGAAAGGTGAAGCAGTACCTGTCCAACCTGACGGTGGAGATTGACGAGGAGAAACACCAAATCATGTCCTTGCAGTGTGAACCGTCCTACAGCACCTGTGAGTAAAACACAAACTACTTTACTACAGTATATTTAAGCTACAGTATATTTCAACAGTACCTTTATTGGTCATATATTTTCTTAGGCATGAGTGAGAAATATATCTTTCTATGTCAGTAGAAAATAAACACACTTTGACACTTGCCATACCTGTTACACAGTATCAGTAAAAAGTATGTATAAATTATTGCATACAGTTTTACTTTTCGGTATTTCGGTACAACTCAAAATAATTTCAGGTTTTAACTGTAGGGAATGTCATGCTGGACATGAACATAGAGAGAGAGAGAGTAAATAACATTAAATGTGTTATATAGCTGTAATATCTGAAAGTGTATACTGAACTGTACTGTTAAGTCCTCTTTGTGTTATTGGCTTGCACTGCCACCTAGTGTATTTGCAAATCTCCTGCAGAAAATAACTGAAAATAATTGATAAATCACTGCAGTATTTATGTTTTGTATCATCCAAATCCTCTGTAGAACAACATATTCCCACAATTCACACAGTTTAGCATAACTGAAATGTGAATTCTTTAAATTGACAATGCATCATTGTGCTGAAATTTCTTTTCTGTTCATCTGAATTGAATCAGTGCATCATTGGTTCATCCCATCTGTGAGAGAATTAGTATTTGACCATAATATTAATCAGATCCTCGTGATACCTTTTATCCGTTTTGAATGTTATAATCTTGCATTTGATTAATTGCAAAAAAACAGATGTAATGTAGTATGTTTTCTGCTGAGGTCTGGAAAGTCTTCAAAACGTGACATGATTTTTATAATCAAATCTAGGTGGGTCTTTAAAGGATCCACATGAGAGAGCCGTTGCCTTTTTGACTGATATTTCCTTGCCACTAACATACCTCACAGGAATAGCTGAACTTAACAGAAAGAGTTCAGTCAGTGGAAAAAGTTAACATCTTCAAGAAGTTTTAAATTTTGAAATGGTAAATGTTTTTAAGTAGTAATTGCATTATGTTTAAACACTGTTGGTCTTCTTCCTGTGGTTTTAGTGTCAAAGAACTTGAATGAGAGACGATCCACCAAGTCGGACATGTCTCCGGTGTCTCTGCGGTCGACTCTGCCCTCTGGGAAAACACAAAACAGGGTGTCACAAGTCCTTCAGGTCCAGGTCCCGCTTAACCCTCTACGAAAGAAGAGCACTGCCAAGGACATAGGCACACTTAGTTAGTACACCTGCACTTTCTTGTATATCATAATTATACGCATTGTGTCTTTATGGGTTACTTCTTAATACCTCCTTCTATATCTAGAATTTATTTACTTTTCTATAACCGTTATCTCTCTTTTGTCTTCTCCAGACTCAAACTCTCCCCAGGTAGTGAAGAAACCTCCAGTGAACTCAACAGATGACACCATGTCCATCCTCTCCTCTCTCCACTCCAGCCCCACGGTGTCGCCACAGGGCTCCCCACGTAAAGGTGTGATACAGAAACCTTTTCACCCTGTATGTTTTTAACTGCATCTACCTCCCCCCGGATAAAGAGTCACCTCCAAGCAAAGTTACTCATTTCACACTTTTCTTTCCCTGAAAAGTTATAGAATTACACAGGATTTTAGATTTATGTTTATCGTTTTGTTTTTTTGCTATAAATAGTAACTGGGATAGTCTTTTAGGCACCCTTTGACTGACATACCTAACTATCCTCAAGTTAAATAATAAGCCTTTCTTTACATCTCTAACTTCAGCTTTCATTCTGCCTTTTCAGTAGGAGGCGTAGCCAAGTCCCAGAACTCCAGCCACATGAACTTGTCAGGATCTTCGTCGTCACTGACGAGCGACGCCAGCACGAAGGCCGGCAATGTCAGCCTGCGCAGCTACGGCATAGGTGGGACTCTCCTCCACAAGAGGATTCTACTGATGACCAGGCAGCACAGCCGAGATAGTAGCAGGGAGAGAGAGAATGAGGCAGAGGAGGAGAAGAAAAGAAGTGAAGTGGAAAAGGAGATAGAGGAGATGACACAGGAGGCAGTTCAGAGATGCTTGTTTCCTTCGGGAGCAAAGGATAGGAAGATCCAGGCGGCAGAACCACCAGGGTCCACAGGAAGATGCAGGGCTAATGTTACACAGGGTAAGACCAGGAAGTTCTACAGATAGGCATGGGGTACATCCCATGGTCCACACTGGATCTTCTCCCAGTCTACCAGGGTGGGGACCCATGACTCTATCACCTCTCTCCCAGCCCCAGTTAATAAGACCCAAACCCCCAGAGTCCCCCATCAGGACGAGGCTGATGTCACCGTTCAGGATACTGAGGGAAAGGAGTCAGTCGAGGGAGAGGCCGATGGCTATCAGGCCGCATCTGCTTGGTAGGGAGGGAACTGGAGAGGTTGTGCCCTCTCGCCTCAGGATGAGAGACAAGGACAGGCAGAGAAGAGAGCCAGGAGGTCGGGCAGCCCCAACCCCTTCCTTTGGCTCTGCAGGGACAGACACACCAGGAGAAAGACTGTCTGACAAAGACAGTAACTGACTGATCTACCTATTTCCTGAGTAAACCACAGTGAATTGGAGATAAAATGGGAGAAAAAAGGAAGCTAATTGTGTTTCAGGGATAATTTTTTTCAGAAGTTGATGATTGATTACGTTTCTAGAGGATCCATCAGAAAGCATAGCCTCTTAAAGTAATGCTGCTGGATTTAATTTTGGAACCACAAAAGCAAGTGTTAGTTGAGAGAAAAGAGTCTCATATCCACCATGAGTTGTACAGTAGAAAGCCAGAAAGACTTTTTCACAGTGAACATTCAGAGCAGATTGAGAAAAAGCAGATCTTGTTTGAGCTAGTAACGGCAAAACCATTTCAATTTGTTCTTTGAGTTCTCGCAGCATTTCTTTGTTCGTGGGTATAATGTAGCAAAATATATCATTGTGAATGCAGAAAGCATATTTACCTAAAATTTTTAATCAGTATTAAACATTCTCCATCTGGGCTCCAATTTTGAAACGCATTTTCATAAAAAAAGATGCATTTGTTATCCTTTCTTTGTTGTTGTAGTGTAGGTTTTCAATATGACTGTTTTTCTGGGGCTTGCAATATTGGCATGTTCATTTAGTTTCCCTGCAGTCACGTTTGATATAAAGTTTAAACTGTCACCTCCAATAGTGTCCTTCACTGTAATTGCTATACAATTCACAGTCTTTGTTTACGTTTAACATCCCATTTTAGAGCTGGTCATAACTTCACAGCCTCACAGTTTCTAAAAAACCTGCTGTACTGTTCAAGTGTTGATGTTAAATACTGTACATGACAGCGGCAGTGACGAGTGTTATGGATTCCTACTGGATTAAAAGTGTTATTTTTAAGTATTAGACATTAAAATGGGCACCGAAACTTCAGATTGTCTCCCGATATTCTCAGCTCAGTGTGGATTTTAGTGTTGTCATCTCCTGGGTGCAGGGTGGTTTGAAGTGCAGCGGTTGTACGTTCCCTAAAAAACCTTTACTCCCATGTTCAAATGTAAATGTCCTCAATGTTTCCCTCCCCTCTTCTCTGTCCAGGTTACACTGTCCTACCAGCCAGTAAGGCAGACAACCTGTCGGACTCGGTCACAGCGAGATCTCCTCTCGCTCCAGTATCTGTTCAGTTGACTCTGTGCCGGCTCCCGGGCATGATGACAGGTGTAATAGCAACAACAGGAATTGTGCTACTACTGCTACTAGTACTACTACAACGGCTGCTGCTGTTGCTGAGAGCACAGCGGCAACGCATACACACTTAAATGCTGATTACAACCAGCCCAGCACAAGGTAATTCTTTGTCTCATCTGTCTGGTTACGTTACTTGACTTTAGATGAAAAGACAGTTTCAGTTTCTTAAGTTTCAGTGTCTTAAGTGCTTTAAAAAAGTGTTTTTTGCAATGTCAAATAAACATAATACAATCAATGTGTTTATATGTGCTCAAGTAACAGGGTTACAGTGAGCTTTTGCCTACATTAAACAGTCAATGTAAGTGAGAAACCTGGATTCTCTCTGGACTGAACTTAAATTACAGGAAGACCTGCAAGTTCAGTAAAACAGTATTAGGATGTATGCACAACAAATGGGATTAAAAGCACTGACTAGCTCAGCATTATCATCCCACCTCTGTTTACAGAACTAAATCTCATCCGAATGGGGCTAAACCAACTTGAGGACATAAGATTATAGGACTCTAGGACTAAAACTACACGACTTTTCAAGATGGACTTTTCATTTTGTTGTGTACAAATCCAATCTTCCAATCTTTTTACTTTGTTTATCAGGATCCCCTTTAGCACATATCATACCCCACACCTTGTTATGAGAGCAAATAACTTTTTCACAGCCATGACTCAAGCCTTGAACCACCAGGACGCACTCACACACAAACAAACACTTAAACACTTATCTTCCCAACGGCAAACATGAGTTAAAAAAGGGGTGGGGGTCTCACGTACATGGCCTGCTACCTCAAGCCGCTCTTCCATTTCCTCACCCAGCTGGATTCCAATTATGTCCTTTCCTCGTTAAAACTCTGAACAGGAAGTCGTAAAACTCTGCAGGTTTTTATTAGCATCCCACATTTACTGCCCTCTGCTCTCCTCCTCTTCTCCGTTAACAGCGTATCGGTTTTCATGCAGGCGGCTTTTCAATCTGGCCGAGTAAAGAACACACCTTTTTTATTGTCTGCTGTTTGTTTATTGTTCCTCCATGATCAGGCCATTCTGTCTAACAAAGTGGAGGCTATAAAACATCGCCGGACAAAATAATCTCTCTGCTTTTCTGATATTATATTACCACCGCAGCCTTGCCACGCAACACCGGCCTGTTTTATGAAATATGGCTCGGTTTCATTGAGTGGCTTGTTTGTCCTGTAAAACCGCGTCAGTGAATCAAACTGCTGCTTTGTGAAAGGCCAGACATAGTCTATCTATCATGCAGGAATCCACGTCAAAATATTTTTTGTAATTTTGTAAAGAGCAAGTGGACAGATGAGGCATTAAGTTTAAAGGCTGAAAAATCACAGTAACTGTATTTTACAGGTGAAACAACAAAAAACATATTAAAGATCTACAGTAATTCATTTTGTGACATTTTGGTAGAAAGTTGAAGAGAGGTAACGCGGATCATCTGTGTGAAACCGAACTTCATCCTACTTTCATTTGTTGGTGTTTTGACTCTCTGACCTCCAGCCAACAGCTTTTTATAGATATTTACCCTCCTCCTTTGCTCTCTTTTCTCTTTTCTTTATCAGTTCATTTCAGCATGACTTGCCTCCAACTTTACCACCACTCAACAGTTGTTGTAATGTTGTGCTACACAGTTTCCACTTCCCTTCTTTCTGTTTCTCTCTTTTATAGTTTTAGGCTTCGTACATGTACACTGCTTCTACTGCTCACTAAGTCTCTGTACTCTGACACTAAATTTACTTAAATTTAATATTATCCTGGTTTGAATCTTACCAAGGTTATTTTATTTGACACTGAAAGTATTAATGTAATAATCCTTAGCTAAAAATGCTAAGCATAACAATACATTTACACCTGTTAATTATTTCACTCCTCATCTACAGTAGTTCCTCGTCGTTGGCCCGGGGATACGTAACAAGAGCCTCCACCTTCACTTCCTCCACCTCAACGGAGGAGCTGACCCCGGACCACACCTCTCTGGACTCTGTGGTTGACAGTGGCCGCGGCAGCTGGACGTCCTGCTCCTCCAACTCCCATGACTCCTTCCAGAGCCTCCCGGCCTCCTCCTGCCGTCCCTGGGACCACGGCATTCACGGGCATTCGCTTTCCCTCCCACACACGCAACTTGGCGGCTTCAAGCACACACAGCTGTCCGGGCCGATAGTGGAGGTCGAGACAGCCAGCGGGCACGGGTGGGGGAACGAGGACCCCGCCAAGCAGCATTCCAGAAACTCCAGCTCGGATCTGTCCAATCAGTCCCGGCAGAGCTGGGCGTCGTCCAGCTCGCTGTCAGACACCTACGAGGGGAATTATGGGACGATAAAGCGTCGAAACACCTCGGAGCAGCCCTCCTCGCCAACCAACGAGGAAGGAGGGCAAAGCACAGACCCTGTCTACAAAACGGTGACGTCAAGCACAGAGAAGGGCCTGATAGGTGAGGGGTCAGGAGTTTGATTCCCTGTAAACACAGTGTGACAGCGGTCAACTCTGTCACTACTATGTGAGCGTCTGTTGAGGGGGCGTGTGGTTGTGTTGATAGTTCCAGTAGAAAATAGTCTTCCCCTTTTAAGGATTTGTTTGTGAAGCTATTCTGAGCTTCACGCAGTAACACATCAGCTTGTGCTTAAGCTCTCTTCGCAATGAATATCAAGATGATAGAGACTTACATGCAGTAAATTAAGTCTGCTGTTGATTTAGTTGAATTGATGCAGCTTTCTGTTGATTGACTTGCTGTTACCATTTAGTGAACAGCAGGCACATTCTGCACTCTGGCATTTCATAGATCCCAAACGGATCTCATTGTTGTCGCTGTTGGCTCTCTGACAGTAATGGAGCATCCTGATCAGCCAGGGTGTACATGTGTCTTTTGCTTTTGGACAGCTTTAGTTTTATGAGGAAAACAAAACTCTTTTTGTTTTGTTTTATTTTAGAAAGTTTTGAGGAAGAGGAGGACTTAAGAAAGTCTTATGTCAACTGCCAAAACAATTAGTCAATGAACCTATTAGTAGACAAAAATTATTGATAATCAATCATTCGTATACGTCTACTCTTGGCTTTTAGTTTCTCAAATGTGAAAATTTAAAATCTGCTTCATGTCTCTTATAAATTTAACACCTTTATGTTTTGGACTGTTGGTCAGACAAAACAAATAATCCGAAGACATCACCTTGGGCTCTGGTAGTATAATGACAGTTTTCACTGTTTCCTAAATTTTTAAGATCCAAACGATTGATCAATTAATCTGGTAAATTAATGGCAAATAATTGAACAATGAAACTAATCATCAGTTGCAGCTCTAGTTCTGTCTGTATGAGCTGAAGCCATCCATCTCATTGGTTGTATATTTTTCTTATAATTTTCAGCACGTTTTGGCGCATGTATAGTTGTGTATTGTGTTTGTGAAACATCACATTGATTTAATTTTTCCATCATTTTCTTTTGCCCCCACACACAACTCCCCGCACACCTCCTTTTCCGATGACTTCTTTGCTCCATCACTCCTCATCCCTCACTCCCCTCCTTCTTTGCTCCACCCCTCCTTTTTTCTTTATCTACACCTCCATCTAGTGTACTGTGTCACCTCCCCCGCCAAGGATGAGCGTTACCGAGCTCCTCCTCCCACCCCTCCAGGCTACCAGGGTCTGGCTCTGGGGGATCTCGGCCTCACAGACGGTATAGTCGGTGGGCCAGGAGGTGTCCTGCCCAGGCCTCCACACCTCAGACCTCCAGACTACAGCGTGGCACTGCAGAGGAGCAAACTCCTGCAGAGCCCTGGAGCGGCCGGCAGTCTGGCTGAGGCACGGAGGCTGGCTGCTAACCATCACCTCCACCATCAAGAGGCCCGGACTGCCGGCCCCATGCAGGGCCACTCGAGACCGCCCAGCATGTGTCTCCCACCACAGGATCTGGCTGACAGTGAGGATGGTATGTCCCACAAGATGATGACATGATAGAGCAGCACTCTGAATTTCAAAGTTTGACTCTTAACCAATGTTTCAAAGAGATGTAGGACCCTGATATTATATGAACACAAGCTTACAAAAATGCACAAAAACAGGAAGTTAAGGAACTTTTCCATGTTAAAAAAATGCCCTCCCTTTACTCCTCTAAGGATTAATTCATATGAAAAGATGCGTTCAAGTTCATGTCTGTGCTCTCAGATAGTTTCATATAATATCACCAAGGATTATCTTTATATTGCAAAATAAAACATAAAGTGTGTAAATTCTGTAAATGAGACTTTGGACATTCTTAAAGTGAGTCTGGTGCATAAGCGTAAGATTTTCTGAGCTGTGCTCATCATAAGAGATTCTTGTGTACTGAAACACTTGCAGTGTTTTTTGCAGCTGAAGGCAACAGCTTTAAGGTGCATGAAGACAGAAAAGCGGTTTGAAACTGCTACTTTGTGTCTGTATTTTGGTTTAGTTTTGGTTTCATACAGGCGATAAGTACACAAAGAGACAAAGGGTCTTAAAACAGGGTATTAAAGGTAATAAAATATTTGTAATTTAATTTACAAAAGTCTGAAATATTTGTATTTGCAAAATGCTTGGATCTGATTGTGGGCATTATGTTTATATGTTATGCACCTACAAACTAAAGGTGGGATTGTTGTGGATCGAGCATACGGGAGGTTGTTTAATCCTTTTTATGGAGTTTCAGTCAGCACCATCAGAGCTGTAGCAAACACTGTCACTTCTGCTAACTACGGTAGCTCAGAAGCTCATCATCTCATAATGGGCAAATTTTAGTAAACACTTCAGTAGTGGGTAAATCCATCCATTCATTTTCAGCCTCTTATCTGGTTTCAGCTCCTATTCATTTTATTAATTATATTATTAGGGATTATTGTTATGTATTGTTGGGAAGTACTGAAAATAGCGATATAATAATAAATAATTCTAGGCTATCTCGTCCCTACTGGTTTTGATCATACTTTCACAGTTTGGCCTGAGAGGTGAAACAGATATTGAATTTAATTCTGGCATTTGGTAGTCTTTAAAAGTCTAAAATTTAACTTTGTGAACTTGCAAAATTATTAAGTATTAAGTATTAAATTTAGCGCTTAGGAACCTGTCAACTCCCTGCCAAATTTGTCCTCTCTTCTGTTTTCCAGATGAACAAGTGTCAGCGGTGTAAAGACAGTGACGTCGAGCACACGTATATTCTCACACGGACCAAGTCGTGATGATCAGGCTTTTGGACTAAGCTAGCAGCCTGCCGTCACCACGTATCAGAGCACATTCTCCAAGCCCTGCCAAATCCCTGTGTGACACCCGTGTGATCAGAGCCGTGGGTCATGTGACTGCTCTCAGTCTCCCAGGACTCATACAGCCATCTCTTTTTAAACCCATTTTACAAAACAGAGAAGAAAAGAAAGATACTTTTAAAAAAGTCTTGAATAAAGCGAAAAGAGGCGGCTTGATGGAGACGCATCACCGTAGACGGATGGGTTTTCTTTTAAAAGGAAGAACAGTGTGACAATAACGACGTCTTGTGAGAAGAAATTGGCCTCTTTGGAAACAGACCACCACGTACCTCCATTTTGAGTTTCAAACTCTCTTGTCTAACGGTGTTTCATGGTTTTACACTTTTAACATGTACAGTCATTTTTTGGGGGGTAAAGTGATTTTTTCCCCTTTCCTTTCAACTTTTTTAATATGAGAATAGTGAGGAGGAGCAGACAAAGGGACAGAAAGCTGCAGTCTGTAGTGTGCAAGTATTACGGCAAACATTAGCTCGTAGGGGATTTTTTTTTCTTTGTTCTGCTGTTTTTGTTTGTAGTTAGCTTTCAGCTTTAAAGAAGATGAATGTAAATTAAGATTCAAGAAAAAAAAAATTGAGATTTCTCCAAAAAAGAAAAAAGAAAAAACAGGTCTTAATGGGCCTCCATCAAACCCTGGCACTGATGTACATTTACATAATTAACTTCAGTTCCCACACAACGAACCAAATGCACAACACAACAAACTTTATTAATCCCAATACTGATATATAATACAGAGCCCCTCGACATATTTTCCCCTCCTCTTTCTATATTAGTTTTGACACTCCTGGAGTAAGAGAGAGCACATCTGTTTGTGTGTACCACTTATTGGACTTTGTGATTGGAAAAAGAGCTTCTCTAGCAATTCTGTCTTCATGTCTCGCTCTCCGCCACCCGACCACGTCTCTTATTGCTCGTTCAGTCTGACGCGAGGTACTTTAGCGGCATGCTGCCTCCTGGATGTTCTGTAAAAACCGTATTATAACTCGTTTTTAATGAGCTGAAGAACAAACGCATCGCTGCTTCCTGTAGAGTAAAAACGCGTGTTGTTATTCTATTGCAGCAGCTACAATAAAACGATAAATTAGCACTGTGCTGTCACACAACGTGCATGCATACACACACGCAGCCACACCAAACAGTGTTTACACCGACGCTTACACGTTTTGTTTACAGTGTTTTATTAGACTAGTCGTCGATTGAATTACAAGCTGAAATGTTGAAGTATTATGCTCCAGGTTCATTTGACCTTGTAAATTTGTTTATAATAATGCAGCAAGAATATGAGACGCAGCATAAAATTTCACTATGTGCTCACAGTGTACCTCTCATATCGGGTTTTTGCTTCTTATTTAAAAGGACAAACAACTAAATAAGTCAAACAGATGATGTATTTTAACGCCTGGCTCCCATCTCCATTCTCCATGTTCATAGTACATTTTGTAGAATATTAGGATTTTTTGTAGAATATGTAGGATTTGCTTGAAAATTGTTTATTTGTATTGAAAACTGAAGTAAATTTGTACATTCTGAGTAATGTTTTTGGAAACGGAAAAATAGTTTTTAATTGTGTTTTATCTGCAATGCAGCAGGGGTGTAACTGGAATTAGGCGTTCTCTTCTTTTGCTGTCTGTCTTGCGCTCTGTGATGCTTACTTTGTATTGTTTTGCCACACAAAGACTTGAAATGATTAATGCTAATATATACATGGCATATATATGAATTTATACATATATATTTTTGTCGTTTCTTTGCCATAAATTAATGTTAACTGATCATGTATAGATGAGAGAAGAGAGTCCTCTATAAAGGCTATTTTTGAATATTTTGTTATATGAAATAATCCAAGGTTGTGATTGCCCTTTTTCTGTCTTCGGGCAGGAGTCTTGTTGCTGTTCGTGACTTGTTTTCTCCCCTCACACTCTTCATACTTGTTGGTGCCATTTCTGCTCTGTCTATAATTGTAATTGCTGCTGTGTTTTGGGATACGTCTGTCTGTATGTGTGCGTGTGTTTGCGTGTGTGAGAGAGACAGATTTGAGGAATTATATTTTGCGAGGTTGGGATCAACATAGCATTTTGATTGAGTCTGGATGTACAGCACATATGGAAAGAAGTTATTTTCTGTAAAAGTCCCTCGTAGTTTGCAGCTTTAATTTGCTCCTGTGCCATTGGTTTCATGACACAAGGGGACATCATTCAAACTCAGCCTCGATGATTGAGAGGAGTTTGTAGATGCTATTTTGTCCCAGTCTGTTTGAATTGAAACAGAACAAGCCCTGCCATGACGCCATGTGTAGTATAGTTTCTCCTCTCTGCATCTCTCTCAGCACCGTCAGCTCAGCCGGACTTTAAACTTACTCCGAACTGTACTCCACTGTGATCCTCACTGTAGTCCCTTTTTTTTTTTTAAACATCTCCATAGAAGAAACTTTTAAACAAACTAAGTCAGAAAGCGACACTTAAACTTTTTTGCAAAGCTGTATTCCTCAGATTCTAAACCGTAAATCAGTATTAATGTTCAGCATGGATAATCAAACAAATATTGCAAATACTCCTTCCAAGAGTTGGCCCAGATGTTTTGAAATGAACGGCACAGAAATCAGAGGAAACGCTATATGTATTTGAACATTGATGTTCAAATTTTTGAACATCGAGCAACAGTTTCTGTTTTTCCATAAAATTGTTGTTCTGGATTTTGGAATGAGACTTTTAACTCTTTCCATCAGTGTTGTTTCCTAGCGAAAGAGGAGTTTGTTTTGTTCCTCACATGTGCTCTAAGCACTCCAAAATGCTACTTTTTTTTGTTTTTTCTTTTAAAGGCTTAAGTTCATGTAGGTGTTACCCGTTCTTCTCCTACTCTACATACAGTTAGGTGTGTTTTCATGGAGGATCTGGCAGTGAGCAGCTTTTGGCACTGTGAACACAACATGTCAGTGTTTTTAACAACAGAAAACCAGAGAGGGAAACTTCACCTCTCCCACAGATTGATGAAAATATCATCAGTCATCATGTCCTGCTATGTTACCTGGAATGCAATAACAGAGATGTGAATGTGTTTTATGTAGACATCTTTTGGCATTACAGCAGAAATGCACAACAATAAGCTTATATGTGGTGAGTGTGCTGCACAATCTGTACAAAGAGGTATTAACTTGGTCTGTGGCTTCAAGTTTGCTTTCGTCTCACACTTCTCATAGCTGTTGTAACTTATGTCTTTTAGAAAGACAACATGATTTTGCTCGTACGCTTTTTATGTATTTTTTTACGAGTGACTGTAAATAGTTGTTATATTTTTGTTTAAGAGAATGTTTAAAACTGAAAAAATACCTTTTATTTCTCCAAGTCTACTGATATGAATTTGGAAAATGAATAAAATGTTTAAAAACAACAATGTGTCTTTATTCGTAGTTGAAACTTAACCATAGGTCCAGACTGAAATAGCTGAACAAGTATTGGAGGGGTTGCCTTGCATTTTTAAAGACATTCATGGTTTCCAGAGGATGAATCCACCCTGTATTTGGTAATCACCTGACTTTTACTCTAGCGTCATCATGAGGTTCACATTTGTGATTTGAAATTAAATGTCATGGATTGCTATGAAATTTGGTACAACACATTCATGTTCTCCCTCATGATGAATTTTAACTCTTATATCTTAACGTTTTGTCTACCACCATCATCAGGTCAAATTTGAATTTGTCCAATATTTTGCTTTTTAACAAACTACATTTACATTTATTATTAATCTATAGACATTCCCATCAGTTTCAGATGTACTTCCTGTTTAATGCTAATTAGCAAATGCTAGCATACTAACACTCCAAACTAAGGTGGTGAACATGGTAAACATTATACCTGCCAAACATCAACATGTTAGCTTTGTCACTGTGATCATGTCAGCACAGCCTCACAAATCCGCAGCCAAATGTGTCCCAGTTTGAAGCTAGATGTCTTGTTGTCTTTTGACCTGAAACTAACAGGAGGCATGTGGCCTCTTTGTTACCATTTTGTCAAGAACACAGCCAGTGTTTTTGGAGTCGAATCCACTTTCTGATACTTTTGACCAGTAAATCTTCACACAAAAAAAGAGAAAGCACCTAATCTGTCCTCGCTGTGTCCTCACTGCATTCTGCTGCATTCAGCTCAATATCAGATCTGATCACAGCATCACACTGTGCTCAAGGTCAGGTTCCTTTTATTACTTATTAAAGGTTTACTGTCACACAGAGGGGCAGGAAGTCCTGCTGGTTACTCTGACTGTAAAAGGAAGAATTCACCAGTCTGTGTAAACTGTTGTATGGTGCGTTTCTACTGCAGATGCATGTGAGCAGGTTTAACTAAGCACAGAAATTGTCTGTGAACAAACAGCTGAAGCATTTTTTGATGATTGGCTTGTCAGTGGTTACATACTGGAGCTGTCATTGTCAGCAGAGTGTAACACCAGGAATGACTAAATTCTTTGTGGACATTTTTCAGTATTTTTGTAGCTACAGTATCTCACAAAAGTGAGCTCACGTCTCACATTTTTGTAAATATTTGATTATAATTCATTTTTGTTGCCAGTGGTTTAGGCAATAATGGCTGTGTGTTGTTTTGAGGGTACAAAAATTTTACACAGTTATACACGCTGTACACTCACTACACATCGTAGCAGAGTGTAATTTCTTCAGTATTGTCACATGAAAAGATATAATCAAATACTTTTCTGAACATCAGCCAACATGTTCACCTGTAGGCATACGTTATGAGTCAACAGTGTTTGTGTAATTACTCTCACTGCAAGAAGGGGAGACATAAGTCCCTCACTGCAGGTTTAATATCCCCTTAACTAACCTTTTCATCCATCATTCAGCCATCCATAGCAACCTGAGTACTTCTCCTTTGAATTAGCTTATCTTGACCTTGGAAACACTAGTTTCACACAGAAACGGTTCAGAGTTTGAAGCAACAGCTAACAAATCTGGAGGTCAAGGGCAGGAAGGCAGGAAACAGACAGGCACTTGTCAAATTGCAAGTGGCAGAACACAAGCAGAGTAACAGCTGGAATACTGTGACTGAAAAGGAACATCTGCAATCAGGCAAAGAGCTTGTGAAAAAAAGGGGTTTGTTTGTACAGTATACTAAGTGGATAGTTGGGTAATAAAACAGTCGGTGCGCCAATGGGTGTGGAACATCAGATGACTGGGAGAGGCCGAAACACTGGGGATATCTGGTGGGCAGGTGACAAATGAAAGGGTCAGGTAAGCTGTATTGATACAGGGATGGAAGAAGGGTGAGAGTGAAGCTGGAGTGTTAGAGGTCTTTCCAAGGTCAGGAATGAACTTGTGTCTAACTTTTCAGTCAACACAGATTGGAAGTGCTGTGGATGAAACCATGCCAGCTTTTGAGTTTACATGTCAACAGTTACATCTTTAAAGCTCCAAGAAAATGCAAGTGAGTTGAACTTGAGTTAGGAAAACACAAATAACAAAACAACATTTTTCAATTAAATTCAGTTCTGTACAACTTGCATGCAGCAGCTCACCACCTAGATCAACAGATTCAGACGGAAGACGGAAAGAAAGAAGGAATCCTGTAAATCCCCAAAGTGGAAACAGTCAAAGGCTACAAGCTTAAAAAAACATAAATATGTAATAATACCATTAATAAGTAACTATAAATACCAAACAACAATCTAAAAAGATACAAAAAGTAATGAGGCCATACAAAAGCATAAAAACTTAAAAACAAACTGAGAAGGCTGACAGCAGAGTGGATAAAGGATTTAGAGTAACACCACACCTACCTCATACCTTTCCTAGTATTCCTGATATCTAGCCATGCAGGTGGTTTTGGTTTTTCTTTGCCCAGGTTTTGAAATATCAAATAAGAAAATAAGATTTTTGCTGCTACTTTGAGCAAGCTTTGATGTACTCAAAGCTTTGAACTTGAAAAATGATGCTTAGAAAATTCAACAGCAATAACTGTCTTCAGAAACCATGCCCCTGTTACTCTAGATAATCCACAGGAAACACTGTCAAACTGTTTCTATAGGGACTGTAAAAATGTAGCTCCAATGAAACTGTTGGGGTCTGTTTGATATTTTTTAAATAAAATCAAAAAGAGGAAATAACATCAGCCATATCCTGGCCCCACAGTACGACGTAAGTTCCAGAAAGTCTGACTAATTCAAATAAAGTTTAGTAAACTTTTGCCCTATCTGAACTGCTTCTTAAAGACACTGTGTTGTTTTTTCTGCGATAAGTTAGAAGGATGTGTAATAGAGACGGGTCAGGGTGGTAGTGGTGGGTATGTTAACCAGCATGTTCAAAGAGCTGGTCTCTCCACTTCAGAGAGAATATTCCTGAACGATGAGAGAAGTGAAAGTTCAGCTCCGAGTGGGATTCGGCTGGGAACGAGTTGGTGAAATTTCACACAGCTTCAATTATACATCACAAAGGGCAAAAGAGCCCCACTGGATAGCAGGGGAGGAAATGTGGGGGGAAAACGGATCTTGTAATATGTGCGGCCTTGCATGCACGTTTGTGTGTATGTGTCACACCTCTCTTCTGTTTTGACTTTGAAGTTGTGACTTTGTCAGGAGCCGAAGCCGATAGCAGGAGGTGGGAAAACGGAAACTCTACCACCTGTGGGTAACACGCGCACAGGGGGGTGGCTTTTAGCATATTCCTGTCTAAATGAAAATTTGTGAAGCAAAACAGTTTGGAAAATATTCTGTCACCCATACAGTCTCAGCGCTGCCCTTGAGCGTACATATGTGAGTGTGAGTTTGCTCTCACATACACAAATGGAAAATATGCTGGTTTCCTTCATGTGTCGTCAACCTTTGTTGCCTTGTTTTCTGTATGATAACATAGTTGTTTGTCCTTGTGTTTCAAACTTTTTTATGTCTTTGTCTACTGTCTTTATGTCTTGTTATTGTACTGTATGCATGAAGAAGAAGTTTGTTATCTTGGAGTAACGTTAAAGGTGTACTCTAGCAGTTTAGTATTGCACTTCCAGAACTGGTGTGTCCTGGTGGCAGAGGTGTTTAAGAAACTGCCCATGTAATCTCTCTTCCATCATTTTATTGTCACCTTAGTACTGACCTCTGCCAAATAAAGGCTAAAGTCCTGCTACGAACATTAAACCACTGACTTTTAGTCTCTATTGTCTAAAAAACACTAGATCCTACACTTCCCATAATGCTGAAGCCGAAGTTTTCAAAACAAACTTTGAATAGGAAAACTTTGACATGTTGGGAAGCATGCTTACAGACTTTCTTTGCTAAAGATAGATGAGAAGAATGACATCTCAACCCTCCTTTCTGTGTTTGCCCGTATGGTGCCTAGAGTCAGGACATGATTAGCTTAGCAAACAAAAATTTTTTTAAAAACCACGCTATTTGTGATTTTATTTTAACCAGGAAAAGTCTCACAAGTCTTTACATGAGCATCGTCGCCAGGTATTGGAGTTACGTGCTGTAACTATTTGTTGGTGAACAGCAGCCCGGTGCGGTTTCCTGAAATCTGGTTGTCAATGCAATTTTGCTGTTTGTATGCAGATTAACAAATAGTTGTGTTAGTTTGTGAACTTTAGAAGTGTTGGTAGGAACGGCATCTGTTTCCCCTGCTTCCAGTCTTTTCTCTAAGCCAGGCTAATCACCTCTTGGCTCTAGCTCCATACTCAACTCACATGAGAGAGGTATTGTTCTTCTCATCTCTCTGCAAAACAATAAGCATCTTGCCCAGTATGTTGAAGTATTGCTTTAAAATATTTGTACTCTCCAAGCACATGGTGAAATATCTAGGTGATGTCACTAAGTAATTTCCTCAGAATACATTGTACAAATGTATTCACTGGCTCAGTAGTGCATTTTCTGACTATACAAATGCAAATACCCACAATGTTGTTTTTTTCCTCACACTTCTCATTCTCATCTCATGTCTTGTTCAGTTTGTTTGAATCTACCATACTTTGCAAACGGGAGTGGCACTTGTTCTCAAAGCTATTTTTGCACAGATTTTGCACTCTGTGAAGTAGTTGCATTTGGCGGGGAACAACATGACTTTGAAGTTTGATTATGAAGTTTCAGTGACTCTTTCTGTCCAGGTCAAAGGCCAGTCAGTGATCAACGAGGCAGTGTGAGGACAGGTGATGTCCAGCAGAGTCATTAGTACAGTTCATCTTCTTGTTCTTCACCTGCTCTGCCATGTGTCACATGCTGTACTTAGGATTTTTTTTTAAATATAAAGCCTGTGGTTCTTTAGCCAGCGTCACACTCAATATGTTTAGGTCTTTGTATTCTTAACTCTTAAGGGCTGCACTGACGAAAACGTATCCAGAAAGCCTGACAAATTCAAATAAACTTTAATCAAACAGACCATGAGGTCTGCCCACTTGCCTATTTTTATTCAAGTTATATATATATATATATGTTTTAAATTCTTGTTAATTAGCAGGTACTACTGTTGATGACTTTTCAGAAATTGTCTTGAAAGTGTCAACAAGGTCTCACAGCAGAAGTTTGTTTTTGAGAAACTGGCACTTCTCCTGTTAGCTTGTTAGCAGTGTACGTGTGAGAGTCTCAAAACTATAATTAATTATATATATTTATAAAATATTTTTAAACCATTCCAGTATTTAACAGTTACAGTTGTGAAAGCACTATGTGAGGAATGTTTCATATTGTTTTCATATCATGACGGTTGTACAACTGGCAAAATAGGAGCAAAACATGTTATTATTAATTCAGTTAATAAAGCTTTTTAGGTGCCGTATGGGTTGCTTTCAAATAAAACTCTTTGTTGTTTGGTGTATAATGTGTTTGTTTATCATGCTCACCCCCAGCCAATTGTCACAACTCTTAAAAATATTCATTACTTGGAAGTGTCCCTTGAGATTTTGTGTTAGGATGTAGAACTGACAGGGCAGCAGCTCTGGTCTGAACTGAAAATCAAAGGTGTTACTTTCCTAGGGGGGAAAGTGCAAATGTGCCACTTTTGTTGTAGTGCATATAAATATGAAGAAAGGCTGATTTACTTTTTTATTTTTTATTTTATCAATGCTCCTAGACTCCAAAGTCTACCTCTTCGGCCATTTGTCACCGCTCCTCAAGGCTTCCTGCAGCTTGTAAAGAGGTTGAGGTCTGTGTCCTTGCATCTCACTGCCCTCAACAATGTCAGCTGTGCAGCGCAGATAAATGACCTGACAAGCCCACACAATGTAACCCAATGTCAACAAGCCGGAAAGCAATCCTTCAAGCTGCTTTTTTCTTGTCCACTTTCCCCCTTTTTGACAGTTAGACGTCACTGTGATTCTTTTGAATCTCACCAGCGTTTTGAAAAACATTTAGTTTAATTTGCTAGGATTATTTGCCGTCGACTCTTGCTGCAGATTTCACAGCGGCTGGGACATCTCTTCCTTATCTTAACACTGTCATTGTGTCTTGCTCACATATTTAAACTATAACTATGTTTGACTTAATACCCAAACCATTCTGCTTCTCTTTTTTTTCATAACAGAGTAAATCCCAAACATCTTCTGGCCTGTGTACCTACCAAACATCTGTCTGACCATATTTCTGCTGTCAACTGTAGTTTAAACCATTGATAAGTAACTCAAAATATCATCTGATATATGATTAGGATGGATAAAGACTGGTTTCAGAGTCAGATTGATTTCCAAAATCAATTAAAATATCACCTTTATCTCCTTGCTAATAAACTATGGTCTAAATGTTGACCTTCCTTTCAAATCTAAAAGTTCCCTCCATGTTGGGCTCTTTGTTAAACATGTGTCACACCATATTACATCATAATATTGATTTCTTATATCATTATTTATGTTTCCAAAGATAATGTTGTTGTTAATATGTAAACACACATATAAAAATAACAGGCAGTATTGACAACATTGGAAACATCAGAGTGGACTCCAATGAGCCTGAGAATTTGCTCTCCTGCTGTTCCACTTATAACCATGGGGGGGCAGTGCTGCGTTGTGAGAAGTACTTCCCATGGAAATACTCAACATCTGCATCTCTACACCCGCAGGCACTTTGCAAGATTTGTGAAAGAAGGCTATTCGGGGAGCATATTTCCCCCCTAGAGATTGGCCATCCTATTAAGGTGCAAATTACCAACACGTTGTCCGTGTTGGAACAATGCAATCCTGGCTTTGTGGAGGTAATGATTATATCTGTCTCAATTGTCTTTGCCTTGTGAGCAAAAGTCTCCTCTCATCCCTTAACCAGTAAATGTTGGTTCCTAAAGGGGGAATGGCTGCCACTCCTCCATACTGAGATTTAATTGTTATTTTTAATGGGTGGTTGCCACACTTTGTGTGTATATAGATCTGCATTATTTAATTTACTTTGTGGGTGTGCAGAGTGAGCTCTGCGTGTGTGTGTGTGTGTGTGTGTGTGTGTGTGACTTTCCTTGGTGTGTGTTTTGGTGAGCGTATGGATTAGTGTCACTCATAATGAAAGCGATGGCCTTTAAGTATGTTTTTTTGTAGCATGTGCATTAAGTGTGAGTGTGTGGGAGATAAAGAGGGAGAGAGAGAGAGAAATTATTTGGGAGTGTAACCTACCATCCTAACTGTAGAAGACGCAGTTGCGGCTTCACGTAAGAGCCTCATCATCTTCAGATTTCATCATCATCATCTGTATATCAGCAGAGTGGGATGCCTCTGAGGAAGGAACCCTTCTGATTAAATTACAGTCAGAGTAAACACAAAACTAAATCTATCTATCTATCTATCTATCTATCTATCTATCTATCTATCTATCTATCTATCTATCTATCTATCTATCTATCTATCTATCTATCTATCTATCTATCTATCTATCTATCTATCTATCTATCTACTGTTTTAAAAAAATTCAAATAAAATGGTGTCCATTCCAGTCACCCTCCAGTTTACACACATGCTCACACACGCTCACACACACACATCATTGCTGCAGAACAAGAGGTTAGCTGGAGGATCACTTCAAAAATGTGTGTGTTATTGAGTGCACAACCCTATATGTGTGTGAGCTAGAGAGTGTAGTACTACAGGTATGTTAAGTGCAAAATGTATGTGAGGAAGTTTTGTGGTGGTGGGAGAGCAGAGGGGACCGATCGACCAGATCCACCCTTTGCTTACACACACACACACACACACACACACACACACACACACACACACACACACACGTAAACTCACATGTGGATGGACACACTTGACTTTTTGCCCTTTTAGTGAAAGCAAGTGGAGACAGGCAAAGGGTCAAAGGAAACAGAGACAGAATAGTGGGGAAATGCTGAAGGAAGAGGGAGGAGAGATACAGTATGTGTGTGTGTTTGTGCTGTAGGGGGATGGAGGGATGGGAGGGCGGGTTAAGCAGCAAAGTTTCAGCAGGACATCGCCTTTGCCTGGGGCAGACCTAGAAGAAGAAAGAAGAGAGGGGCGGAAGTAAGGAGAGGGGACAGGAAAGGCATTGATAAGACTATGTCAGGTTATGCTTGAACAGAACTAGTTCACAAAACATGGTCAGACAAAGGCAGAAGTGTTTATAGCTGATCTAAAAAGTCATCCCGAAAGCGGATTGGAAAGCTGGATGTCATAGAGAGAGATAAGTGTGGGGATAATCACATAAGTCTCATTTTAAGACAGTCTCTCCTGGAAGGCATTCATGGTGTTGCACACATTAAAAGTTACTAAACAGTTGTGTAGTGAAAGAAAAAAAGAGAGGTAGAGAGAATTTCTACCCAGGCTCCTTTCTCACCGCCAAACAGCTGGCCACTCACTGTGTGAAGCAGGTGTGAATGTCAGGTTGTTGATTTAGGAAAGTTGGAGAAATGGTGGGACTCAGCTCGACCAGTTTGACAAGCAGTTCCGTTGAAGCATATTGGCCCCTTCAGCCAGCTGAATTTGAAAATGCATCTTTTTCTCTCCATTTCAGCCCTCTGTCCACACTTTAGGCCAAGATTTTTAGTCTCCAGAGTGGATAAATCTGGAAACTGACATTTAAAATGATGGAGAAAGTTGGAAAAGACAAAAAGATTGTCTTAACTCTTCTGCCAGATTTAGTTGTTTTACTTTCTTTGGCTTTTGTTTGAATGTGGGCAGAGACCTTTACAAAAACAGCCGTAAATGACGCTGGTGTGGATGCATTTTGATTTCACACATGAACAACATTTTGTAAGAACTTAGCATGCTGCTAATGTGTCCTGCGCGCCTTGTGCTCTGAGCACCTTGAAAAATTTCTCTCAGAGTAGAGGAGCACCCAACTTCATTGATGTTTTTTTTTTTAATTGTCCAATTGGATGACCATAGCGGAGGACAAACTAGTGGTGGCTGTTGCTTGATACCTGAGCTGTATGATTTTACCAGCTTTTGTTACCCGATTTGAACATAAAACAGCAGGCCTGGCGGCAAATTAGTGCCAGATTTGAGATGGTTTTTTTTTAATATGTCCAATTGGATGACCATAGTGGAGGACAAACTAGTGGTGGCTGTTGCTTGATACCTGAGCTGTATGATTTTACCAGCTTTTGTTACCAGATTTGAACATAAAACAGCAGGCCTGGAGGCAAATTAGTGCCATATTTGAGATTTGGTGAGTTGTGCAACAAGAAAAAAAACGCACTGCTCTGCTTTAGGTATAAAGGGGCATTATGTAGTTTTCAGCGGGTTCTAGCAGTACAGTTTTTAAATTGAACCTGGTGTGCGCTCATACGCGTGCTCTAACTCATGAGTGAACAGAATCCAACACACAGGGAGAGAGCTTCACACAACAAGCTGGAAACTCAGGCAAACTCCCACTCCAACGTTACAGTAATATTTTTATCAGCTTGAAGTTGAACTAATCCATGCTCGTTACATGATAACTTTACATTACCTGCATTTAGCCAAAGTGATATGTCAGTGTAAGCTCGTGAGCACAGGTAAATGTATTGGATGATGACAAAATGGTTAGCTGAACTAGGCTGAATGTTATAAATGAGACACTTTACAACAGTTAGATCGCAGTAAATAATGCTACTCTAGTGAATGGCACTTCTACTGTGTTGTTGTCCTGTTGACCTTATGTTGTTGCAGTATTGTATACCATGTGGGTCACGTAAGTCACAGCGACTGAGACAGTGGAGAAGCTGTGTACCTGGGTATCGGTGAAATGATAATAAAGCTAAAGGCAACTGTCGGTTACCCATAAAACCATTTTCTCCGTAGGTCTGTGTAGACTTTTACGGTGACTCTGCAAAAGCTTAGTTCAAGTCTGAGAAGGAAGAAGGAGCAGCAGTATAATGAGAGAAAGTGCTACTGACAGAAGGAAGAGAGTGAGAGATGAAGAGAGAAAAAGAGAAACTGGGAGGATGTCAGAGAGAAAACCTAAATACCCCCCACTGAGGAAGAGCTGCAGAGAAACGGATGAGAGAGGTGATGGGGGTTACTTAGTGGGAGGCCCCTCCTTTGAACTAGATCTCGGGAGAGAGAAGGAGAGAGACAGGGCGAGAGGCATCTCAGAACAGATCAGAATGTAGCAGAGCAGATTAAAGACGGAGAGATCACAACAGAGTTAAGGAGACGAGAGAGAAAAAGTAGAGACCGATGGTGATAAAAAAGGAAGACACTTCTGCAGCTCCAGCAGAAAATAGAGGAGAGGAGAGGATGCTGAAGGTCTAACCTCCTCCGGTGTCTCTGAGCTTCAGCCAGGTCTTTGATCCTGCACTTCATTTAGCTCCACTGTAGGAGACCCTCGCATTCTGATGCAGAGGATTAAAGACCCATTCCAGTTTATTTGACATATAAATTATTATTCACACAGATTCACAAGCGGTTTGAGTTAAAATTGTATTACATTTTACAACCTTACATGTGGCATCTTAATTCAGAATATGGCAAGACGTGCTAGTAGCTCAGTAATCTAAGAAATCCATGCAGGGTTGGGTCTACTGCTATTACATGTCCCTTCTCAGGTTTCTTGTTGCTTCATGTCATGCTGGCAAAATGTGAAGACAAATTTTGAAACAAATGCTCCTCTGCTTTAGCTCAAGATTGAAATCCTGTCATATTATCCTCACTCTAATGTGAGTCATCATCTGCTTTGACTAATGAACACACAGGTAGCTGCATTAGTATTACAACTAAGTTGAAAAAAACACCTAAAAGTGAGCTTTAAAAGCCATAAACCTCTCTCATCCATTCACTTTTAGAGTAGTAGTACACAAGAAGTTGTTACACCCTCAATGTTGGCACAGTGACCACAACAACACAATACTCACATTCAAGTAGAGATGCACATGAATAAAAACACACTGTCAGACAGCTGAACCATCGTCTGGCATGCTTGCTGTCAAAGACTCTTATAGAATTTGCAGCAGATGGTAAATCTGTCGCCATGCACAATATACAGTATGTCATCGCAACATGGTGTCAGTGTTATCATCCATGGTTAACACAGGTCACGTTGTGCCAAAACAGTTCCATTGCTCCGCAGGTTCGCTGGCTCTTGAGTAATATCCATGATGCAGAATTTTTTCTGCGTCAGACTTCTCAAAGCACTTTGAGTTGATTTTTTTTCAACAGTTTAGGCATTTCTTTGAAGTCAGCAAATTGATTCTTGAGCTGCCCTGCAACCCCTCCCCAAAAACACTAAGAACGTCAAAACATACCTGAGCTTTAAAGAAAGTTTTACTCTCCTGAATTCCCATCCTCTATGCCCTGGCTGAAAAAAAGCCATTCTGTCGGGCTTTTATTCACTTCAGTAAACTCTGTAGTTCTGCTGAACTCTTCGGCAGTATACAACACTGTGTCTGAACTTATTATTGTGTAATTGTGTGATTCCCTGATAATTCACTGTCTCCTATAGATCTTTAGATGAAGTGAATGTAATTGCAGTGCAGATTGTAATTTCTGTGCATATATTTATATATTTCAGTTTTGCAGTATATGTTTATTGGCTTGGTGTGACATAAGACATTGAGCACATTAGCCATTTTCTGAAATCCCTTTTATGTCTGATAGCCTCTTCTGCACCGTAAGGTTAGCCGTTACGCTACATATTATCTCATATTACCTGGGTCTCATCACTAGATTATCATACAAACCTTAAGATACTAATCTAAAGACTATTATGGCTCAAGGTTAAAAACAATACCCATTCTCTAATGTACAAAGCTTTGCATTAATTGATGCATACACAGCATGTATTTGTATTAAATTCAATTCAATTCAATTCAATTCAATTTTATTTATATAGTGCCAAATCACAACAACAGTTATCTCACAGCGCTTTTCATAAAGAGCAGGTCTAGACCATACTCTGAAGTTATTTACAGAAGCCCAACAATTCCCACCAAGAGCAAGCACTAGGCGACACAGGCAAGGAAAAACTTCCTTTTAAGAGGCAGAAACCTCGAGCAGAACCATGGCTCAGGGTGGGCGGCCATCTGCCTCAACCGGTTGGGGATGAGGGGAGAGAGAGAGAGAGAGAGAGCAAGAGAGAGAGAGAGAGAGAGAGGGCAAAAGAAAGAGAGAGCGAGAGGAAAGGACAGAGAGAGAGCAGAGGGAGGTAGCCTACACAGTATACACATAGAGGTATAGACAGTAAAGGTAATGTAATGTTGCTATAGACTGAATGAAAAATGGTACAGATATTTATAGTAATGTTAATGATAATAAGCACAGTAATAATACCAATATGACTAGTAACAGCAGTTGCAACTGTAGCAGAGGGCGTCGAGCAGGAATACGGGGGCAACAGGAGACTCCCAACCACAGATCCAGACTCCACTGGTCCAGAGCCAGGAACACCTGCAGGAAGCGACAGGAGGAGAGAGGATGGGGACGAGAAAGCACACAACCACGGGAGAGGGGAAAAAAATCATGCATTAACATGCATTAATGGGATGTGGTTGCACTCAGCGGGAGAGAGAGAAGAGGAGAGAGGAGCTTAGTGCATCATGGGAAATCCCCCGGCAGTCTAGGCCTATAGCAGCATAATTAAGGGATGGTTCAGGACTCACCCGAGCCAGCCCTAACTATAAGCTTTATCAAACAGGAAAGTCTTAAGCCTTCTCTTAAATGTAGAGACGGCGTCTGCCTCCCGAACCCAAACTGGAACCTGGTTCCACAGGAGAGGAGCCTGATAGCTGAACGCTCTGGCTCCCATTCTACTTTTGGAGACTCTAGTAACCCTGCATTCTGGGAGCGCAGTGCTCTGGTGGGGTAGTAAGGTAAGTTACTCTAAGTTATTCTAAGTTACTCTAGCCTTCCACACTCTTCTAGTGCTTGTGCTTCTGGATCACCAGGCACCCACAAACTTATAAAAGAGTGGTATTAACCTGGTATTAACCAGATGCAACATCAAACTTCCTGACAGAGGAACATGACTATTTCGGCCTCACAATGAATGTTTAATTTTCATGTGTTCAGATTATGTCTATTATTAGATGAAATATGTTGATCAGCCCATATTTTTAAGCATGTGGGAGTTTAATTTATTATTATTAAGAAAAATATTTTATAACTAAAAAATATGGTATAACTTTAACATTAATCAGAATCAGAATCAGTTTTATTGCCAGGTACGAGGAATTTGATTCTGGATTGTACATTGCTCACGATGTGCTTACTCATACAAAAATGCAAATCAAAAGTGATTTGGGATTAAACAACAACAACAAATAAACAAAACTACACATAACCAAATGGCAATTGCAGTTAGCTAACCCTAAAATTACTTTAAGGATAGCCAAATGCTACATAATTCAATTCATGTAAGCTATTGATTAAAACAAATGAGTTTTATAGCTTCAATATGTATAAAAAAAGTAAAACAAACACATATAGCCTACTTTTTACCTGAGCATCTCCACAAACTTTTCATGTAGCTCCCCAAGCAGGGATAGAAATGGACTGCTGCATTCATGTGCTCCTCCGATGGTCCCATTTCCCGAGTTGGGAAGTCGTTCTGCCGACTTTGGTGTGTTCATGTGCTTTAAATTGGAATGTGGAAATAACATGGATGCCAGAAGATGTGTTGGATTAGCATTATCATTGCCAACCAACTATGCTGAAACAGTTTGAAGCTTTCTAATACAAAGTTAGTTTTTATACCAGAATTTATAATGCACCAGTAGCCTACCTTACCGAAACCACTAAAATATTGCTTGTACCCAAATAATAATAGTAATAATAACAGTAATAATAATAATAGTCTAAATAACTTTCCTAATTAATATACTGCACTCCATTACCATTATACTTTATGTTATAAGCTAATAATATTAAAAATGACACAATTATTATTTTTATATATATATGTAGGCCTTGCACCAGCTTAATCAAATATTTCTAACCATCAACCATGTTGTCCGCCATGTTTCTAGTGTATGATGTCAACCATTTGGCAACTCCTCTAGAACATTTTTCTCAGACTTTCAGAGTTGTTGTACTGACTTCAGTGGGCGTTCATGTGAATTTTCCCAGTCGGTAAATATTTTTTTCTGATTATTCTGACACAACATGAACGCACAATAAAATGAACTCAATGCACCCTTTAACCTGTCAATGGTCCGCCCACTCTTTGCAGGTGGGCGCAGGTGCTGCTCACCTTCAAACTCTCGGAGTTGTTGTTTACCCCATGTGTTTTGCTTCTAAGAGAAGAAAAGAAAATACATAAGAGAAAACAATAAGGAAAATGAAACAGATTGGTGCTTGGGTAAGCTTGCTTGCTGAATCTGCCAAGCAAGTACGACAGCCAAATATGGCGGACGGACAAAAACTAATCCGCGGACACTCGACAACTTTTCTGTAACCACGTGATGCTACGCCGGCTGAGGCTGACGTTAGCGTTTGCAGTACAATACAGAAGCTAACATCCCAACAGTTTCCTTCAGAACAGCTAACGTTTCTTTGTGGAGGAAATCATGCTAAATGTTGGTCATGAACGGTCGGCGCTAATCGCCAAGCAGAAGCCAAGATTCCTGTTCACCTGTTGGCAGCTTGAAGTCTTCTCAGATAATATACCTTCCCTTAGATGTGCAAGGATCTCCACTTTACCTCACAGAGCTACAGGACCGTAAGTCTGTTAGTTGCTGCTTGTGCTCCCTTGCTTATTGAGAGTTAATTTCTTGGCTTTTAACTTGCAGTAACGTGTGTAAATGTCTGCTGGCTGCTTGTCATTAAGTTACCTGTGTGCACTATTTGCATTGCTGTCAACTGTATCATCATACTAACGTTTTAGGATGAATTGTATTTGTGGCATATTTTGTTAAATGTGTGTGTGTGTCTGTGGGGATATTCCTATTGACTCTGTTGGGATGTCACATAAACATCACTATTTACCAGTATTACTGTACTGGTACTGTCCTTATGTACACACGTGCAGTACTTGTAGCCTAGCCTACTTTACTGTAGTTTTTTTTTCTTTTTATACCACTTTCTTCTTCACACTACATTACAGAGAGAAATCTTGTAGTCAACGAGGTTACATATGACAGCTTTTGTTACTTAACAGATTATGATTTTTACATACAAAACATAAAGACCTTAAAATAATAATAATTAAATAACAGACAGAAAATGAATTGGCTACTATTTTTGTAACTAAATGGTTCTAGCTTCAAGGGTGAAAATTAGCAATTTTTTCCTTTAATTATTCTAAATATTCTTAAAAAATTGTCAAATCAACCAACTACAACAGTAAAATCCTGCATTTATATTAATGAACGAGTAATACTGATCTGATAATGTAGTAAAGTCACACATTTTTCTGCATTAAGGCTACTTTTACTATTAATACTCAATACTTAGTATTACTTAATACTTAGTACTAAGTACATTTCATGACTATACTTACTTAGGTAACATTTTCAATGCTTTTTACTCTTTTACTCAAGTAAAGGGTCTGAATACTTCTACCTCTGCCGTTTACATTACCCATTCACGTACCTCGTTTGTGAATGCTAACTGTCAAACTCAGCATGGCTTCTCTCACACCTTGGTAGTTGCAAGACTTTTTCGCACACATCCAGGAAGGCATTAGAGAATGGATTTATGTGACAGCTTGCTTTATTCTCCATAATTAGCCTACTGTCTAAACTGCTGAGCTCTTGTTCTCTGTTCTCAGTAGCACTGATTTTACAAAAAGGCACTGTCTGCTTCATAAAGTAGTTATTATATTTAATAATTATCTGCTGCATAGCTAACATGTTTTAGTGTGTTGCTGCTTATCAGGTGGACTGCTGTGCATAGATTTATCCTCTTCCTCCCTTTAGAGATTAGGCTTTTTTATTTTATTTCCTGAAGTGGTTGGGAAAGGCCACATGACGGGTTGTTTTTGATCCTCACATAATGAACTGGTGTCCTGCTCTGTATCTAATGAAGTTTTGGCAGGTATGTTTATTAAGGTCACTACACAGCCCCTGCTGTGTTGAGGTTGTTGTCTGCTTGTGGGGAGAGAAGTTCGTGATTATGATTAATCAAAAATACTATTATGGAAGCACAGCCTATTTTTCTCTCTCCACTGTTTTTTTAACACTCAGTTCAGATGTGGCTCTCCTCTTTCATTACATCATCGGACAGTTTAACAGCAGCTGTAATAATATACTGAGGTAAAACCTTTGATCTGCCTCTTACGCTTCCTCTCAAAGCTTCCCAGATTTAATTGAGAGTAGAATTTCTTTCACATCAGAACCAATTAAGAGATGTAGCACATACTTATTCAAGTTCAGATTCAGTAGGTTGGTTTTGTAAGAAGTACATATTGCAGGATGTTATAAGCAATTACAGAAAAGATTCCTGCATTAAGACTTCTTTTTATTTTCTTACATTTTATATTGCCCTATGTAGCTTTTATGTTTGCTGTAAAACACTTTGAATTGCCTTTTTGTTGAAATTTTCAATACAAATAACCTTGCCTTGCAATTCCTACATGAAATTCTGTCATTTTGATACCCTTCTCTCAAATGCGTCTGTCTCTTTCCCTCTCTCCCTTTAAGTCTGAATAAATGTTATGATGTGAGTGTGATTTTTGGATTGATGGATGACTACAGCGCCTGGGGGCAACTACTTCAACTTACAAGCCTGTCTGTGTTTTCAAACCAGCTTTCATATCATTTAGAAGAACACACACACACACACACACACACACACAATAGAATTGGTAGACTTCACCCGTGGTTTGATCATTAGTTTTCACCACCACTCTGCTATGACTGGACCTCCTAGAAATACACAATGACTGTTAGGATGAGTGTGTGTGTTTAGGGCATTTGAAATGTGGGTGGGTGTATGTATATCTAACTTGACTCTCACCAGTAAAGAATTATGTTTTCAGCCAAACCGGGCCTGTGTTGTTAAAGATGCAGAGTGCCGCTCTGCCATCCCTTAGTGTTGCAGAGTAGGAAATAACATGTCGAATCTCATTAGCAAGGAGACTGTGACATCTTCAGTGTGCTGCTTATACCTTAACCACCCGTATGAGTGTGTTTGCAAGACAGTGGATGTGGCTGTTTTTGTTTATGCCCATATGTGCATTTGTTTGCATCTGTCTGTGAATATGTGTTCCCTATAGTATCCTCTATGCATTTGTGTGTGTACCAGTCAATCAGCTAGCAGTTAGTATTCACTTACTTCGGCTCTAGATTACCGTTGTGATTGATGAAACTGTGGTACGCGCTAGATCTCAGTTGTCTGCCGAAGTGGATCGACCATTCCCTCGGTTCTATTTCCTCATCGGTTCTTCCTTTTCTCCTGCTCCTGGTCCACCCTCCCCCTTCTTGTTTGCCTCTTTTCTGTCTGAGATCTTTGACGAGAGAAAAGGCAAAAACCTTAATTAGATTCAGAAAGCAGTTTCTGTACTTATTAAATGGTTTCTCTGTGCATGAACAGACTTGTCAATGTTTGAGCTCTTGACTGTGTATGTGAGATAGCTCAGGTGGTTGCATTGTTAATAATGCAAGCATCTGACCTCGCTGAGTGCTTAACTTTGACTGCCTCTCCTTTTAGTATCTGAATCTATTGGACTAGGAAGAAAAATCCAATCCAAATCCAATTTTTAGAACCGATGGCTTGAGCCCTTAAAAAAACAGCTTCATAGATGACAAAGATTTCCTGGTTCCAGCATCTTACATTTGGTAACTTGTTATATGCTTTTTCTTTTTCAGTTCTTTACATTTGGTAAACTAAACAAATAATTGATTCATTGAAAATAATCAATAGATTCACTGATAATAAAAATAATCTTTTTTAATCTACTAAGAATAAATATAAGGAGACACACTGTGTTGATGTTTGTATGTGCTGGCTTTGAACAAGAGATGATGTGAGGTTTATCTGGCAAAAGATTAAAGCCATGCTTCCTGGGTTTCCAAAACCCAGCTGCAAAGTGATAACACTCTCTGCTGGCCTGACCTTGACATCTGATCTCTGTGTAAAAACTGCAGTGACTCTTGACTTCTTATGGGAAATTTGTTTTGCACACAGATAAAACACGGAACAGGATACATGACGCATATGTACAGCACATAAAGCAATCCATCCATTGATCCATTTTCAATTCCAGGGTCGGGTGGCTGGGGCAGTAGCTCCAGCAGAGGACCCCAAACCTCCTTTTCCTGAGCCACATTAACCAGCTCTGACTGGGGAATCCTGAGGCCATCCCAGGCCAATGTGGAGATATAATTTCTCCACCTAGTCCTGGGTCTTCCCTAAGACCCTTTTTTTTTGGTACAGGTATTGATCAGTGACCACTGGTAAGAAGTGGGGAGGGGCTCAATGTTTCGGGTGATGCATCAGTCTCTGAAAGTTTTGTGTTCCTTACTTTTGTTGTGCAACTATAAAGTTTTAAGCTAAAACTGTTGTTGACACGGTAACAAGTTTAGAGTCGCCTTCAAAGGATGTGCTACATTTCCTACAATATAAACACAGCTGAGCATTCCCCTCTTACCGCAACCACCTGATCCCAATCCTGGCTCTGTCTAAGTTCACATCTGTCCACTGCGTAGGCTGTGTTCACAACCTGGAGGAAGAACTAGTATAAATAGGTGTATTCGTGTAACATGAAATAAGAGTAGGCCTATAATGTTCATTTAATATATTTAATATACTTTTAGTGTAATATTAATATACTATATAATTTTACTATATTCATTAGAATTCCATTTATTAGTATACTATAAAGCTTAACTAGTCCAGTTAAGCTTTTAAGTGCCAGTTACAGCACTTAACAGCATTTTTGTAGCTTGTTTTCATTTATTAAATGCTTGTGTAAGAAAAATGTTCTACATGGTGCTTGAGTTAGTCCCTACATAGTAAAATTAGTTAATGCTAAGTGAAAACCTGTAAGTAATCATAACATTCATGCATGCAAAATAATCAGTTCAACATTTGAAAGTTCGCTGCAGCACATCAAACTTTTTTTTTAATGTCCCGCCCCATTCAGGCTGTGATAGGTTTGTTGCAGAGCACATCGCCTTTAAAAGTTGAACGTTTCAACAAATGGCACCTGATATAGCTAATGGCCAGCTAGCCAAACACAAACCTTACTAATCTTCTGCCTGTTCTCTTCTGTCTAACCACTTCAGCTGCCGACTCTCTTGCTATCATTTTTTTTTTGTAAAATGAGCTGCCAAAGCTGCCACAGAGTCACCTGCCCACTGGAACTTCTCCCAGTGCTGACGTCCAGTCAGACTGCTTTTAGCGGTGAGGCGGAGGGATTGCTGTAGTTTGCAGTCTTTGCTCACACAATGTGCTCGCACTTTAGGGGCGGGGCATTTGCGAGAGCCATGCTGATGATCACCTTATACTCGCACGAATGAGACCTTGTGAAATTTTTACTTGCACACTTCAAAAATGTTGCATATTCGACCAAAATGGTTGCAGTCTGGAGTACTGCAACAATACGGTAGAGCGAATGCAATACTGCCTCTGCCAATCTCCCCCTCCACTGTCCCCCCACTCATGAACAAGACCCCGAGGTACTTATACTCTTTCACTTGGGGTAAGGACTCATTCCTTATGTGGAGTGATCACCCCATCGGTTTCCGGCTGAGAACCATCGCCTAGTTTTTTCTTCATTTTCTCCATTAACTGAGCTGCTCCACAGTCTTTCTCTGTAACTCTTGCTAACTGCAGTAGTACCCATACCCCTGGTTAGCAATCACTACTTTAGACCATAGTTTGGAGAAGATATTCCTTACTAAGGTTGGATATGAGCAGATTGCTTGAGAATATATTTGGTAGTCTCTGTATTATACATAAATGCCTAAGAAAAAGACAGCTAAAGTACTTGCGCAGTTTTCTGCTTTGTGTCTGCAGCTTTCATATTTGGAAAAGGGACTGCTGCCTGTGCTTATATTTGAAGCTGCTCTCTCACTTGCAAGTTCCAATTCCTCAGAAAGGTTGTTTTTTTGTTTTTGTTTTTTTTAACTGTAGGTGCGTTGGGACAGCACACATCCCAGCACATCCCAGCAGATTTGCGATTAACTTCCATTCAAGTTGTGTAAGAGCCCTACAGGCTAGATAATTTCTTATAATACAGTAGAGATAGCAGCACAATAGCTACTGCAATCAATTGTGATGAGAGCTCAGCTCAAGGGCAAAAATGTGATGGGAATAAGTGACGTGTTAAAGGCTTGATGTTCTTCTAAATTGTAGTTGTGCTGGGTCATGTGAACCTCTTTTTCTTTCGTGTGTTTGTGTGTGTGTGTCTGTGCTCATTAGTGAGACCTTAGAAGGGCAAGTGGAGGTGAATGATCACCTCGTCGTGCTCTGTTTAATCGGATGGAGACTGTATGCCCCTGGCTAGTTCAGCTCTCTCTATCAACACACACAGCCCCACCCCTAGCCTATCATTGACCCGTTTATAGCATTCAGCCATTTGGAGTCATTTCAATTTTCATTTTCATTTGTCATTTTCCTTCAGGCGGACAAAGGCTGTTGATCTGTCGAAGAGCACAATTTTCTTGAATTCGAGTCTCTCTTGCTCCACTTCTGATTGATAGACTCTGTGATCCAATGCTCTTCCAAACATCTCTCTCATTCCTTACCTACTCTTTCAGCACTCTTCTGTCTCTTTTATACCAATGGCTGTATTTATCGCTTGCTCTCTCTTTGTCTCCACAGATTTTGTAGGAAATATTTTTGGAACAGGTGTGAGATCGCTTATACCTCTGTGGTGTAGAGGAACCAGTGGAAAAGGACAGCGTAATAACAGTTATTAAAAGAAAGCTGTGTTTCAGCCCCTATATGGTCAAAACCATATGGGATTTTAGATTCACTTTTTACCAGCCATTTTTTCAGCAACTAATTTGGTGATACATTTTTTTAATTAAAAAAAAAAAGAAAATAAGCCAAATATTGTCTAGTTTCAGGTTGATAATTTAAAATATTTGCGGCTTTTCGTTGTCTAGTGTGTGATAGTTCTTCTGGCCAGACTAAACTTTTGAAGATGGCAGCATTGGGAAATTGTGATTGTGTGCATTTTTTGTATTTTTGATACTTTATAGTCCATAACAATGGATGAATCAAGAAAATCATTGTCAGATAAATCAATAATAAATAATTGGTTTGGGATCTTGCAATTGGCGAATATGACATGCATTTATTTTAGACATTTTATTCATTAATTTTATTCAGCAAAAATATGTGATAGATTAATCCATGCTGAAAATATAATAACCTTTCTCAAGGTATTTATTATGTTAATTAGAAGTAAACCTTGAAAGATGGTCTTTTTAATGGAAGAAATTTTGACATAGGCGTAAATAATGAAATGCATGACGGTATTGTTCATGCTGGCTCACTGTCAAGGCTTACTGGAACACTTAAATAGAATGGGGACATTGTTACTATTGTTAGTTAAATCTATGCATGTACCACTGTGACATCTCAAAATATCTGCTTTGAAATAGGCCTGTTTTCTGAATGGCCTCCTTGAGCGTTCTCTGGCCGTACACTGACTCCTCCTTGATGACCTTCCAAACAGCTCTAGTTTAAGCAATAGTTTACTAATTAAAATACAAACTCTGTTTGTTGTGTGGACTTTTGTCTGCTAGTTGGGGCATGAAAACATTGCAGCAGGTGTAAGGTTTATGGAAACTTGAATTCATTACTTACTAAATTACCCAGGTTCCTGTGGGAGACCTGCTCTGTCTTTACTGCTACAGTAATTCAGGGGTAGATGGCGAAGTGCTTCACAACACTTGATGACTGGACTCCACTTTGCGTCCAACTCTGTCTCTAACATGAGAATTTTTGTCATCTAGTGTTTGAAATGAAATGAAATCAAAATCAGTGGATGTTGTTGGGTCTACCCAGTACAAGCATAACTCTCTGTTCACAACTGAGCAACTTGAGGGTGAACTTTTCTCAAGGGCACTTCAGCAGCTGTATTATGCTATACAATACAACAAAAATGCTCTTGAACCTTTTAGCTCTGTGATCTTGGCGCTACGATCAGTCCTTGTTTGGTTCAAATCTCCTTCACTCGCTCTTGTTATTGTAATGTTTCTCATCATCAAAGTGCTTTTTCTCACTCGCACATCTGCACTGACATTTGTGAACTGTGGGATCAAAGCTATATCCTACTAAACTTCCACCATCCGAATTGCAAGACAGGAACTGACCCTGACCCCCAGGAGTATTCAGGCTGAGCTCTTATGAGTTTAACTTTGACTTGAAATGACCTACATCAGATCAGTAACCACAACTGAACTTCCTAAAGGGTTGTATGTTCAGGTGCTGAGCCGAAATATCTGTCTTGCTCTAGTATTTAATCTTTGGTGCAGTGTTTTTACTAAATTTACTGAAGCTTTTATTAAACCATAGACCTACAGTGCTGTTTTGTGGTGGAAAAGACATCATATTTTAAACTTTTCTGCACTTTACTACCTCTGTTGTCTACTGATGTAAGGTCTTATATGACATTTCCAAGCAATCAATATTTTGTTTGTGTGTGACATTTGCAAGCACTTCATAATTTGGTATGGCTGCAGATTTAATGGTTTTGACCAGAGTGTACCAGAGAAGGTTGAACCAGTGATCCAGACTGTAGAAATCTCCAGATGACACGTGCTGATTATGCACCATATATAGACGTGTTTCTGCCTGCTTTCAATAAATCTTTGCAGCCTTTTGAGATGGAGCCATGAAGCAAATACTGGAATGCTCACAGGGCCGTGGAAAAGGAAATTAATCCATGACCTTGAGTTGGAAAGGTTGAGGCATTGTCAGGCTTATGGTGTATTGCAGGGACCTGAGAATCTCGTTATAAATGAAACAAGGTTATTTACCAGTACATAGGATCTGATATAAGCAATCTTTGTTCTACAGGGGGGAGATGTCTTTAGTAGAAACCTAGATTGGGGAATGGTGTGTGAGAGTGGGCATGATTTGATGAAGTGGCCACATATAATCCCTATGTTGGTCTCAATCACACTATGCTTATAGGATGACTGACCCTTCTTGCATGAAAGAGCACTTATCACATAGATGGGTTCATAACATTTAAAGTGTTTTCTAAAGTAATCTAGCTTTTTGGTAGCCGCTATATTCTACTACTATACTCTACAAAAGTGAACATTTTGTGGACATCTTTTGCTAGTGCGTGGACCATCATAATAAAATGCTATGTGTCATCCAGGACAGAATCAAGTGCTGCTTCGCCAAGCCAACTCATTCCCAGTGATCAGGTATTTATGCCAAACCTCAGTATAGAATTGTAAATGAGTGACATATTAACAAATAGCAATACTGAACAGGAGTAGTAAGTAAAAGCCAACTAAGTATTGTGGGGTTATACTGATAAGGGCAAAGAATAGTGAGCTGTCACTGAGATTACCACAGATGCTAAATTCGCTCAATTCTGTCACAGTAATGCTAATGTCACTTTAAGTATGGCAGATGGTATTTTTTTACACTCTAAGAAATGTTGTTTAAATTTCACACTTGCTATATGTGCTAATTAGCATTTCTATTGTTTGCTCAAAAGTAAAATTGTTAATTTTAGCCTTGAAAGTACAAAAAACATGAGAAACGGCACGAGTCTCGGTTCTGTTCAAGGTTTCTCTACCTCCTAAAAGGGAGCTTTTCCTTGCCTGTGTCACCAAGCGCTTCCTTATGGTAGGAATTGTTAGGTCTCTGTAAATAATATTATTACTTGTATGGTCTAAACCTATCTTAAATGAAAAGTGCAGTGAGATAACGAGAATTACATATGTAACTACGGTTCTATGAATTCTGGATGACCGCCAGAGGCAGTGCTTAACACTGGATGTTATCCGTCTCGCGCACGCGCAGGTCGAGTATTTAATATTAACAAAGTCACCTGTGACCTGGGATGATGCGGGGCGTAGCTTATATAAGCCCACGTCATCAGGAAAAATGTCCCTTCAAAATCTTCTCGCCAAGATTCTGAGTGACAGAGAACTCTGGCGGTCATCCAGAATTCATAGAACCGTAGTTACATAGGTAACTCCCGTTCTATTTCATTCTTCCTGACCGCCAGAGGCAGTGCTTAACACTGGATGACTACTAGCAACGTCGTCACGAGGAATCCCACCTCACCGGGAACGGTCAGAGGGTTCCCGTAAAGACAGCTGCGGCTACTGCATGGGGGGCAGCGACATTGACCCGATAAAAACGATGCAAATGTGCATGGTGTAGCCCAGGTGGCTGCAGCGCAAATCTCACTTAGAGGCACCCCCTGCAGCGCTGCCCATGAAGTGGAGACACTCCTGGTGGAGTGGCCACGAATGTTAAGAGGCAAAGGTTGTCCCTTTGACAGGTATGCTCCCTCAATAACCTCAACAACCCACCTGGAAAGCCTCTGTTTAGGCAGGGCGTGCCCTTTCCTATGGCCCCCATAGAAGACAAACAGGTTATCGGAGTGGCGAAAGCCAGCAGTCGCCTGCTCGTAATGCCTCAAGGCCCTCACTGGGCAGAGCAGTTCTGCTGAATCGGCTTCAGGAACCCGTGGGCATGAGGCGTCATAGACTGTGAGTCGAATGACCTGATTAAAGTGGGCTGGAGGCAGCCTCTTAGGTAAGAATGACGGGTTAGGCCAAAGTGCCACTCCGGTGCCATCAGAGTTCCAGCGCATGCATGCTTCACTCACTGACAAGGCATGAAGCTCACCCACTCGCTTCGCTGATGCCATTGCCAGAAGAAACGCAACCTTCAGTGACAACCACTTAAGTTGTGACGTCTCCAGAGGCTCAAAAGGAGGGAGACGAAGGGATTCCAGTACGAAAGGCAGGTCCCAAGAGGGGACCATGATAGCTCGTGGGGGTTCCGTCGCTGGGCTCCTTTAAGGAACCGGGTCACCAGGGTGTGAGACCCCACCGTCTGGCTATCCACTCTAACATGACTGGCGGAAATTGCAACCACATAGACCCTAAGAGTTGAAGCGGAGAGCTTTTTCTCAAGCAAAGACTGCAAAAAACGCAGTATTATTGGCACAGAGGACTTTTCAGGAGCTACGTCATGAGCTCTACACCACCCCGAAAAAAAATCTTCCACCTGTTTGCATAAAGTGCCCTGGTGGAAGGTGCTCTGGAGTCTCTAATGGTTTGGATCACGGCCTGGTCATACGACCTCAGGGGCTACACCCATAGCTGTAGGCGTCCGGCTCAGATGTCAGATGCGGCCCCCCAGCTGCAACAGCAGGTCTGGCCTCCTGGGAAGGCACCACGGGACCCCGTCTAAAAGCCTGTGCATCACTGGAAACCAGAGTCTCCCTGGCCAGTTCGGGGCCACCAATAGGAGCCTGTGGTTGCTCTAATGCACCCTGTGTAACATCACAGTTATCAGTGGGAATGGCGGAAAGGCATAGAGGAGACGATCTGGCCACGGGTGTGCCAGGGCGTCCTGTCCCAAAGGACTTGTTTCCTCCCCCGGTGAGAACTGCCTGCAGAAGATACTGCCTGTGATGGATGCATCGATATCGGGACGTGAAAATATGCATTAGATCGATGGACGTGAACCAACCCCGTATGTCCATTATAGGGCGAAACCCACCCTCTTTTTTTGGAATCAGAAAATAAACTGAGTAAAACCCACCTTGCTGTGTCTGAGGATCTAGTCTTTCGATGGTCTCCTTTTCCAGGAGGGTTGATATTTCCTGTCTCAGTGCCTGAGACTTCTTGGAATTAGTGACGGTGGTCAGCCTGATCCCACTGATAACTGGGGGCCGCTGTCGGAAGATTGTACCCTTGGGAAAGTGTGGCCACCACCCAAGGGTCTGTAGTGCAGCTTTCCCAGCAACTGAGGTGCGGCTGAGAAGCATCCGACAGCCGGCTGCGGGCCCTCAGGGCCTGCTCCCCTGACCCCTTGGATCCCTGGGGGGGGGGTCGAAAGCCTGAGCCCCGACCCCTCTGCGCCTGAGGTGCAACCCGTGTTGGCGCCTGACAGCGGTGATCTCCCCGCTTGAAAGATTGTCGAGCCCGTGGAAAACCACCGGGGCGAGCTGGCGTCCGAGGGCGACTTTTGCCATAACCCTGTGAAGGCTGCTGTCTCAATAGGGGTGTAGGCCACTGAAGGCTAGAAAACTGCTGCGTAGTTTGGTTACCCTGGATTCCCTGCTCCAAAGCCTGCAGCGCGCTGCAGGGCCAAACAGCTCCCCTGTTACTACAGGGAGAGTGCGCAGGGCCCTCCTGTCTGGCTCCAAAAGTGGGGATTGGGCCAGCCGGACCTGGTGACAAGCCAAGGTAAGTGTTGCCATTAGCCTACCAAGCTCTCTAGTCATAAGGACAAATGCCTGCAAAGCTGCATCACTGAGGCTCTGGATGGAAGCATCCACGCCAGAGGATTGCAGAGACTGGGACAGAGCTAATGAGGTGGGAAAAAGAGTTTCCAATAGTGTATCATAACCTCTCACCAGGAAGCCATCTGTAATGCAACACTGCGGCCTAGGACAGCGAGCATCCGGTCTCAACACTTCAGTGGGTGAGACAATGAGGGACGTGATAACTGGCTCCACAGCTGGCATCTGGCCCAGCCCGTAACTGCTGCATGGCAGCCAAGGCCCTGTCAGTTGTGTGGTGAGAAAAAGCCTTGGCGTCTGGCCAGCATTTGTGGAGCTCCTCAATGTATGGCGGGGAAGGTGGCACAGAAAAACCCACCTCAGGTGGGAGATGCCTAAAGAATGCACTAGTTGCAGTACCTGCAGTTGGCGCTTCATCCAAGCCCAAACGTGCCAGTGCCATGCGGACCACTGGCTTAATTATAGCATGGGCAGCCTCTGAGCCTGCTCTGGACCCGCTCCCCGTCTGCTGGGAACTGGTGTCAGAAGCACGGGTGGAAGCCTCCACTTCTCCCTGCCCAGGTCTGTCCTCACAGAACTGGCTACAGGAAGCCCTCGTAGACAGGGCATCGACATCCCATCCTTGAGGGGTGGGGCTCCCGGCTGGGCAATCCACACTGGTTGCAGCCCCCCTGCCTGGCTGAAGGCTAAGGAGCAACCCCTTAATCTCAGCGAATTCTGAGGCTAGTGTGTCTACCTTGGCTGCCAAACCATCCACCTTTTTGGCCTTCTTTCTTGGGCACCTGACAGTGGGGGGTGACTATATCTACTCCGCACCTGAGAGGCCACACCAGATGAAAGCAACTGGCCTTCAAGCTACAGTCCTTCCACTTCCGCTAGCTGAGCTAGTTTCAGGTCCCGTGGCATAAAACTGCAATTCATGCACTGACTGTCAGACAGCCCCTTTCTCAAGTGAGTAACACCAAGGCACGTGGGGCATTCATCATGGCCATCTGCAGCTAGCAGTGGAGCCATGCAGGAGTGACAAACATGTCCCCAACATGGAGCATAGTTCCAACATCTGCATAGTTATGCAGCTTCTATATTGTTTCCACAACAATAACTGTTATTTAGGAGCGAAAACAACCAAAATAACAGATCAAAGTGAGCTCTTATGTCCTTGCCTTGTTATTGAAGACAAATGAAAATAACTCCTTTAACAAAAAAATAATAATAAATAAACTGTACCCACAAGCGAAATCACTTAGAGTAACAGATTAGAGAGAGTCTGTATTTTATTTTAACTCAAATTAAATAACTCTCCTTCACTTAATAACCAAAACAAAAATTCACCCATATATGTAGCTATTAAGTCTACTGGGGAGCCAACGCTCCTTACCAAAGGATAAATTAAAGTTCACTCTGCATCCTTTAACGAGTGAAAACACTAGGCATTGATTGTAGGCAGAGAGCCTACAATCAATTAAGAATTACCGCTAAGCGTAAACCAACCAGTAACAAAAGAGTCAAGGAGACCCGAAAACAGGCTCCTCACTCAAAAACAACAACTAAGTTTTAACTAAGGAGACACTTACCTCACTTTCCTAACTGCAAAGCTGGAGAGACACGCGCTAGCTTGTCCTCAACCCGTGCTGATTGCTGGAGAAAACACCGATCTAACAGCAGGTTTAGGAGCGCAGCCGTACTAATTAACCGCAGCCCTTGGAGGACGAAACTATAGCTCCAACCATGCCGGTTGCAGGGCTTCTAGTGACAATATGACGGCCACTCTCTCTTCCTTCCTTCCTTCAATTCAACCTGCATTCGTGGATCTGCGAGAAGAATCAAGGGACATTTTTCCTGATGACATGGGCTTATATAAACTACGCCCCGCATCATCCCAAGTCACAGTGACTTGGGATGATGCAGGCTGCATCATCCCAACTCGACCTGCGAATGCGTGAGACGGATAACATATATCTATATATATCTATATCTATATATATATATATTGTTGTGTCAATTCATGGTTACTTCGCTCTTGTTGTACTGAGCACTCCAAGCCTAGATTCACCCAGGACACTCAGAGCACTCCCAAACTGCAGGGGGCAACCATGCAGCAAAAGGTGGTGGAACAAACATTTGGGAAGTGCTTTTGGGACCATATTTGCCTGCGCACCTACAGGAAGTGCATGGCATTGAAATGTTTGGGGAGAGCATGGCATTGAAATGTTTGTGGAGAGCTCAGTTAGCCCTCTCACTCATTCCTGGAAAAAGATGCTATGACCACAGCTCCTGATCATCCAAAGATGCAACTGGTAGGACAGAATAAGATTGAATGTGTTTGAATGTGTTGAGTTCTATATGTTCAGGCTTTTGCTTTTGCTTTTGCTTGGTTGTAACGTGCACTTTAAATTAAATAATGAAGACTTTATTATGTGAACGTAGAACTTGACAGAAGTAATGTTACTCTAAGCATGTGTATAAGTTTGATTATGTGATTGGTATTTTTGTTATTAGAGATACTAGGTTAATCTAATCTCTGACTGTGAGAAAGTGGTATTGAGATTTATGTGACTAATTCATGATTTATTTGTAACTAATTCATGTTTTTTGGTTTGTGTATTCGAAAGGTTATCAACCTATACTGTTCCATCCCTGATCTATCAAACCAACTTTAAGAAAATAAAGAATCATAAAGGGAACAGATTCGAGTTGTCATCTATATCTATATCTATATCTATATCTATATCTATATCTAGATATAGATATAGATATAGATATAGATATAGATATAGATAGATAGGAAGGTTTAAGAAAAGGAATGAAGAAGGTAAAAAGGGGGTAAGACCCTGTTAGAGAGGAGGTGAGAGATGCAGGAAAAGAGGAGCTGTAATAAGTCAACACTGTCAGGTATGGGTGAGAAGTATCATGGGTGAACAGAAATTGCAGTTTTATTGATTTGTGGTGGTTGCCTTTAGTCAACAAAAGAGGGCCCTCACTCTTTCCATAATAACATGAAGCTGAAGCTGTAAGGACTGTGACACACACACACACACACACACACACCATCGCTGCAGTCCCCAAACTGAAGTTCGCAACCCCCCTGCAATTCCTACACACCCTGAGCCACCTGCATTATTGAAATAAACCTGTCACTACAAAAGTAGGGGGGCCAGGCCCAGATCAAACAGCAGTGAGTGTGACAGAGGCAGAGGGAGGCCCTGCTGAACTAGAAAGACATAGTTCACAGCAGGGCTGTGAAAATAACTTTTTGGCAACAGATGGGGAAAAGTTGGAATTTTTTGTCTACCCTTGTTAAAGGAACAGTTCACCCAAAAGGAAAATTTTGTCATCTTGAGTCAAAAGGTCACAGCTAGATGTTTTTTTGAATATTCGATTGAAGATTAACATTTTATGTTCCAAAAGAGTCGCAGAGCGTTACTGAACAGACACTTCCAAACCACCTATTCCTTTTGTTTTGTGGTCACATGGTTGTGTGGTGGTCAAGATACATGGGTGTTGTGTGGCAGGCTAAACATAAAAAATAGCTTATCCTAATTAGAAACTGCTATTGCCTATAGATATTATGATATACTGTAAGAGTGCAGAATCCAAGATGATAATATTGTCTGTATACTTGAATAATGGAACATGTTTAATATAGGCTTCTGTAAACATTGTTTGGCTAAAAAACAACAAGTAATAAGTATAAGTATGAAACAAAAGTTTCATACTAGATTAATGGGCAGGTTATGATTTTGTTTTTATTTTTTTAGATCAATCCAAAAAACCTTTGTTTTTATTCCTTTAAAGGTTCAGTGTGTAAGTTTTAGTGGCATCTAGTGGTGAGGGTTGTGCATTCCACCAATGTTTTGTTACGTCTTGGGAGGGTTGGCTCATCTGGACTAACATACCAAAGTAAATGAACATTTCAAAAGCTATCACATCTAGTGTATCAAGTATGACCACTGAATGATAACAGTAGAATGTAAGCCTATAAACCACGTAATACATGGAATTTTACAAAGATATTGTGAGATCCGGATCAAGGCTCCTCTTGCTTTGCTTAATGAGATACAAAAATCTTGTGTGTATGTTTATTGTATCTATACATTTCGGTTGTAACAAGGGAGCATGAACAAATAGAGAAATGACACTACTACAAGTCAGAATGAGAATGTGAAAGCCTTCCCTTTCTTCTCCTGCACCTCGAAGGTGCCAAAACTGTCATTTTTGTTTTTGGCCTGGCAAGTGAGCACAGCTGTTGTTCGACTGCTGTTATTACTCACAGGTGGGAGTGTGAGTGGGAGGGACAGGAGAAAAGACAAGAGAAGGCCGTTGAGAAAAAAAGCGAATGGAGCAGGAAAACAGAGTGGCAAGTAGGGTTGGGGATTAATACCCAAAATTTCTCAAAACCCAAAAATCATTAAGATCCGAGCTTATTGATACTGCTATTGAAACTAGCAGGTCCTATAATGTAACGTTATGTTTTGATTGTCAAAACGTGGTATCAAACGGGCCCGGTACAGTTTATCATCAGCCTGCTGCTCTCTGTCAGCTCCTACAACACACACACAACAGAGCCTAGCAGAGAAAGACGCCGCTCTGTCGCGGTGGCAGTGAAGTTAAGTTAGTTCCAAAGTACTTGATCTATTGACAGCTATGTTTGTTACTGTAAGTACGTGCAATAAAACCTTCACTAGTAAAAATACATTACTATATCAATACACCTGTGTAGCATAAACATGTAGAAAGGGTTCATTTAAACTGCTCTGTCCCCAGTCTCTCATCCTGTATGTTTTATAGAAGCACAGCTGATGTTAGCTTGGCAATTAGTCAAATGTTAACAACAAGCTAAATAGAAAGCTGTCACTCAGTATTGTGATGTCAGATATCGAGTTTATTTGCTGTTGTAAACATTAATGTTTCTGCTCTAGAAACAACTGTTGTATTTAAAATATTCAATTCTAATCCTATAATTAATTAAAAAACAAACAGGCACTTAAAGCCCCCCTCCAGCCAGTTGTAACTGCCGTTTTTGGCGAACATTCTTTCTCAAACAGAGAATGGGGGTGTGGTTTATAGTTGGACGTAACATTACCATGACAACCAAAAACTGACCGGCTGGAGTGTTCACTAACGACATGCTGTGTTAACATCACTACACTGTAAAGTTTAGTACACTTTACTGTCTGGCAGGAGCAGCTGTTACTTACCCATGATAGGAACTAATGTGCGTGTATCAGCTGTTGTCAATCACACAGTCGATGGTCCCGTCACGCACTGCACACGATAACTCCCACTACTTTTTATAGTGCACTTACTTTACCGCGGAGGTGGGGGGTGCATGTTGCAAAAATGCATGTTGCAGACTGTATATAAGACAGTGGCAGGTGAAAGTGTGACGCGTTTTTGTAAATAACATGACAAATCGGTTAGCTAGCTCACAACTGTTTATCGGTTTGATGCTCTGACTTCAGGAGGCGTGACAGTTTTTTAACGAGGCATGACAGTGCTTCTGCTCAAGCTTGGACAATGACGTATGACTTATGGAATTTACTATAGTCATACGTCACCACCCCGTTTTAACAACTAAGCAACTTTTGCAACTTTGAGCACAAAATTAAGCTATTTGTCAAAAAATATTTGGCGAACTATGTGGGTAATCAACATTGTAAGGAAATGACTCAGAAAAATATGAAATATCATAGAAATTTCAAAATACACTGGAGGGGGGCTTTAATACGCACACTTCAGTATTTGTTTATTAATCGCAAGTCATATGTCATCTCAATATACAGTCTTATTGCACATTGAATATTTTCCTCATACCGTGCAGGCCTACCTCATGCCCGTTAGATCTGGTCTTAACAAATAACCATCACCAAATAATAGTAAAGTATCGATAGTGGTATTGATAAAGACTCGGATCGTTAAGCAATCTCAATAATGGTGTCAATATCAATAGAAATTCATGATCCCCATACCTAGTGGCAAATCAGTGAGAAAGAATAAAAAATGCATAGATGTGAACTTTTAGGCATGAAAAACAGAAGGGAATGGGAGAGGCATAAAGAGAGGATGCAGAGGACAGACAGACAGGAAACAGAGATGGAGAGAACAGCAAAGAGAGGGACAGATCGAAGTGGTATGGTGACAAAAGTAGTAGAAAGTCTTGGAGGAAAGAAGAAAACAAAATAATTGCAATTTAGTTAATAACATCATATAATTGGAAATTGTTGGTCTAGTGGTGATTTTTATGTCCCAGCAGCAGCTGACAATAAAAAAAACAGTAATAATTTAAGGTTTCAAAAGACACTGAGTTGTACAGGGTTTTTCTTTCTGACAAAAAGGCAGATTTATTAGCATTTCATTTTGTCAAATGGACAATTTCAGCAAAGAAAGAACTGCTGATTGGGGCATACAGAGAGGGAAAGGAGGGCGACACTGATGGAGAATAACTGAGAGCTTTCTTTGGCTTTGTGGACCACCTGCCGAGACCTCAGCTCCCATACTGTATGCGACTTTTTTGATTTTCAAGAATGATTTTTCCCCGTCTTTCTCCGTCACCACCTCTATTTTTCTCCCTTACGCACATAAGCTCACTCACACTCTTTTATCTTGCATATATTCTCCCTCACACACATTACCGTTTTTCTTCTCTGCAATTTTTTATAGACGCTGGAGCACAAGACACACCAGAGACTTCTGCTCTGTTGTCGTGACTGTACTTCATCTCAGTGGGGCGCGCTTCGAGGGCACAGCTCTTTGTTACTGTGTGCACTACAGAGGAAGATAGAGAGGTAGAGGTCATGTTTACAGAGGTGAAGTGTAGAGGCTAGCTCATTAACCACACTGGTATATGAGGTTGGCAGAGTGGCCTAGTGAAAAGAGAGGTCATTAATTGGATCTTAAGAAAAGCCAAAATGTCCATCAACAGCCCTTGATCCACAGCCCATTATTAATCCAACCTAGATCAAGCTGAAGATCTAAATCTAAATGTGAAATGAGTCAGTGGAGGGTCATGTCTTGATACAATTGGCAGTACAGGATGGAAAGATGGTAAGCGTGCAAGTTTCACTATGAGCCAAATCACTTGATAAATGAGTTTACCTAGTTTTAGGTTACTGTTCAAGCTGCTTGATTTGTGCCACCTGCTTTAGTCCTATAATATCTTTAAGGAGCACTGTCATCCTAGCCCCTCTCTTAGGAATTAGGTTTATATACAGCTAATTTGCAAAAGCAAAATGTTGTTAATTAACATAGGTGTCTGGTAAGTTGCAAAAATGTTGATACTAAAAAATGTCAGTAAAATGTTCACTGACAATATTTTTTCCCCACCAAAATAGGTAATATTGCAATGAACTATCCACCCAGAGTGACTAGAGATTTTTTAACATTTAACCAGAATCATGATCTTTCTCTAACCTTAACCAAATTGCTTTTGTAGCATAAACCTACATATAGACCAGAGTCTGGATGCGAACCCTGCGAATTCTGTTTTCACATTCCTGGACTTTGTATGTCTGACAGCAATTATGCTTGCCACAACGTAATTTATGAAAACAATTTAGTAATATACAAATATAATTTCCAGTAGATGGATTGTAGACTTGTTCAATGCCACCTGATGATGGCTCAAGTGTCATAATTTGGGGCAGTTTATCAGACTTCACGCAGCTTCCACTAGAGTCACAAAAGGCTTTATACAACCTTTTTCACATATGCTGTATCAATCCAAACAATATGGCTAACAAGCTATTATTTCTATAACTGGTGAGAAACACAGTTAGCAAAAATCAATTTTTTGTGTATACTGCAGTAAAATTGACTTGTTTTTTTAAATGAATTTAGTTACTTATTGAGTGACCTTCAGATAGCGATCTGGAACACCGACATTGTAGGACTTGATCTGAAATCTATGCTTCTTTAACTGTGAACACTGAAATCTGTAGTCCTCACGGTTAACAAGTGGAAGCATCTATCCATTTCTGAGTTGCTTTCTGTGGTCATATATGTGCAAGTGCAAGCAGAGCAGACCAAATATATTTTCTTTCCTAAGCAACTTCTTATAAGTCCTCTTGAGATATTTCCAAACACTCCCACTTCCTTGGGGAGTTGCATCTTCCCTCGGTTCTCCTTCCATATGGACTTCCCCTGAACACCTCTAGAGGGAGTCAGCTAGGGGGCATCAAAGAGCAGCAGCTTGATATCAAGGTCCTCCAATACTGGTGAGCTCACTCACTCTATCACATAGAGTGAGCCCAGCCACCCTGCGGAGAAATATCATCTTGGCCGCTTGTCTGTGAAATCATTCTTTCAGTCACTGCCAAAAGCTTGTGACACCATTTGAAGGGGTTCAACGATGATTGACCAGTAAATTACAGCCAAGGCTCCTAACCAGCAGTCAGTCATTTTTTATTATGATCACTTCTGAATAAGGTATATTGAGTCTTATTCATATGGGTATAATTGAAACTATAACTGCCTGCTTTAGCTGTACATCTGCATTAATTGTATGAGAAAGGCCACTTTTACCTTTCAAACCTGGAAAGCTATAATGAGATGCTCTTTGAAAGTTGGTTAATCAGATGACTACATTTTTACTTTAATTAGACACTCTGAATTTAGAATATCTTCTACATAAATTTCAAGGTTTAACTAATAATAATAATAATAGGACCTGCAGTTGTTGCTCTCTGCCAGCTCTGACTATGGACTGATAAAATAGGCTCAGGAGTTGAGACTGTTTTTCTCCATTAGCTGTGCATCAATAGCACTTCCAATGCATGCCAGAGCTAATAAGTGACCAGCTGGTGCTGAGAAACCAAGCGCCTGAAGCCTTGTCAGGAAGCCTGCCGTCACAGTCTAGTCCCCGCCACAAAACAAATTTCTGGTGACAGCATGACATACGCTTAAAACAGAGAGAACCATGGCAATCCATTTCTTTCCTCGCTATTAATTAGCAGTAGGTGTGTCAGTGCCAGAAGTGCAGGCTGTTGACAGAGAGTGTGGGCACCTGCACCTTATTAGTTTTTCATGGCATTAAGGAGTAGTGTCAAACATAGGTCAGCATCCCTCCTAACATTCCAGTTGTATTACAATGCAATTTCTGTGAAGTCAGTGTAAAAGGCAGCACCTCAGTTCTTTATTCAGTTTAAAGAAACTACACTTGAACTGGCTCCCTGCCAATATATCCTAAATAGTTATTGATATAACCTAGATGTTTGTTACCAAACAATATTCTGGTATGTAGGCCTAATGAGCATGTGGCAACACTTTGCACATTTCTACCATGAATGTTTGTGTGGGATGTTAATAGAGTTGATGGAAACACAAGCAAAGTTTGTGAAAACAAAAGTATACAAAACTACTCCTCCAATTGAACTTTCAACAAGTTGCCTGCTGCCCCTAATCTAATGGCTTTATTTTTCACATGTGGGGTAATTGCTGGTATAAAAATTTCCATCACAAGTTCACTCCATCATAATGTGTGCTCAGCCAGCTGTGAGGGAATTGTTGAACATTGTTTTTTATACAAAGTCTACAAATCAAAACAGGGCTGGGCCAACACAGCTTTGTGGCCCTAAGCTGTTCTTTGCTCCACCCACCCACCTGCAATCACATTGTGTATTGTATTATCTGCCATGTAACAGCTTGATTTATGAAGTAGCAATTCATATGAGACTTTGAACCTCAATGACTTCATGCAGGGTTTTGCATTAATTACCAAGACTATGGCGGCCCGCCGCAGTCTAATTTATTTTTCCATAGATTCAAAATGAAACCAAAATATTTTTTAATTTCTCATAATAAAAATCTGTAACATTGTGTTTTGCGCTGCTGTCCTCCGCTACTGTAAGCTCTCACACTCACACTTTGGCATCCACCTCGAGACAACCATTTTTTTTTTGTTCGTTCATTTCTTAGTTAACTTAGGGTTTGAACAGCTTTGAGTGTATCCACTGTCACTTGTTTGTGAGAACACTTTCAAGCCAGCCGTGCCTAAATTTGGAGTGCACATGTATTCAAGCCTTGTTGATAAATGCACTGAAACAGAGCAGAGTGAGCTGACGGGCAGGGTTAGCAACTTTGTTCTTCCTCACTTTACAAAGACAAGTGTTGAAGTATGAAAGTCTATTAAGTCTTACTTGGGCACCACAAACAATATCATTTATCAAATTGTGTCGGGCTTAGCGTGAGGATACGCAAGTGACGTCCGGGTTTTTAAAATAAGGTGTGCATACATAGTATGGAAATAAAATTGGATTATATTTACAGTATAAAACATGTTGCTTGTATCCATTAAAAGTAAAAAAAAATAAATAGGAAAATTGCTTTATTTTTTGATATTTGCATAGCTATATAAAGAAATTTGTTGACTTTTTTGCTGTGTCATCACCATTTATATACTAGTGTTGTCAAAAATATAAATTTTTTTAATACAGTATTGATCATAAAAACTTCTCCCCAACAGCAAGCAACCCTGCCTCCTGTCACTGACAGCACTTTCTTCTTCTCTAATTCAGTGTTTAAATCATGTTTCTTTTTACCTGCCAGAGTTTCAAAACAGTGATGTTTTCGTCAGTGATGACGATAACGAAATGATTTCGTTGACGCACTTTTTTTTTATGACGATAATGTGACGATGACTAGCTAAAAATGGCTCTAAGGTGACTAAAACATGACGAGATGTTTTTGAGTTTTCGTTGATGAGACGAGACGGAACGAAAATGATAGTAAGTCGGACGTTCACAATGCATGTAATTTCTGCCTGTTTTACGTGAAATAGCTAAAAAAAAGTGCCGTGCACTGCTGCCGTGCCGTTTCCTATCCTATCCTTTGTTTGGGTGACGTACGCCCACTACCCGGCTGGCGCGCGCGCTCCAGACACAACAACAACACCACCTGCTGCTGCGAGTACAAGTAATTGGGGGTATTCAGGGGTAAAACTATTACTTGAAATATGGGGATAAACGGTTTCTGCCCAATGTGACAATGAAGTACAGCTTGGCAATGGCAGCACTGCATTTCCATCAATAAGAAAGTCTAGTTTATTATGCAAAGGTTTTAAGGTTAGCTCAGCTGTTGTTTTATGAATTACAACACTTGCCTAAGCCCATTTCCAATTGTTTTTAACCTAAATTAATTTGTTAAAGACTACTTTTTTCCCCCTAAAATTGACTAAATCTTGACTAAAACCTTTGTGTTTTCATCGACTAAAACTTGACTAAAACCCTTTTGTGTTTTCGTCGACTAAAATTGACTAAAACTATTAAGTTTATAAGTGACTAAAATGTGACTAAAACTTAAATGCATTTTCGTCCAAAAGACTAAGACTAAAACTAAAACTAAAAGGGCTGCCAAAAACAACACTGTTTCAAAATGTCCTACCCTACTGTGCTGTGATTGGCTGTTACTCAGTTGTGATTGGATGCTAACTTTACTTACTTAAGATAATTCAATAATTATATTCAGTGATTAAGTCAACGTGTGTCAGTTTTCCCCCGTGTTTTCAAATATGGTATCGATTATCAGTATTTTTCAAGATATTGTATCAAAGTCAGAAATTCCATCTATACAATGTCTTAATGATCAAATTGTTTACTAGAGCACTCAACTGTTTACAAAAGTGCAAAGTTCTTCATAGATCTAGCCCTATTAATTTGGCTCTCAAAGTTCGCCAGATTAATTTAAAACTTAAAACTACAAAACCCCAAGAGGTCTGAGGTCTACCCACCGTAGTCTCACAAAAAGTGAGTAGACTGGAGTGGAAGGCACTGTTTATGTTTTTACAATTAATACCACGGCATGTATGACCATTCATTAAACCTGATATCTAAATCGTCTTCACAATGCTGCTTTGCAGTGGCTTCTACAGCATAGAGGGGAAGTTTCTGTAGATAGATGTGTGGAAGGGGAAGACGTACAGAGGGTCAGATGTTGACCTGACTTCTTTGTCGAAAACCACCCTTCATGGGACATGTACTCCAGTAAAACTTATGCTACAGCCTAAAAACCTTCCTGACCTCACTTCACTGACCTCAGATGAGATCCTAGAAAGTGCTGCTGGAAGTATTTTGGCTTTTACCTTCCCCTAAACTACCGGCTTCAGAATCCCTCACTAATGAAAGTCCCTTCTTATCTGTCCTCATGAATTTTAATACAGACACACAGATTACATTTCTGTAGATACTGCAAAGCCACAGGAAAGAAATTGCCAAGATTCCGATTGTATGCATGTGGAAGAACACTTATTGTTTTCCATGAATATATCAGCCCAGGGATGGATAAAACAAAATGAAATTGTTCCTGTAAAATGGGATAAGTTAAAATATTGAATCTCAAAATACAGCTTTTTGCCACAATTCAAAGTGCATAAATCTACTTTCAAACTTTGATCTTTCAATTTTTGGTATAATAAATTGTTTGACACTATGATCAGAATGTTTTTTTTCTGCTGGTGTAGTGCAGTATGTCATTAGTGCTTCCACTAGGAAGTGAGGAGGAGGATAATGTTGATATCATAATAAGGATGGTTATTCAGTAGATTACCTGTAACTAAATGTCATTTCTAATAACCTATTATCTTGCATTGTATCTTTTCCTATAAAGTCCCTTAAAAGGTCTGTGATTACTGCACAATTAATCACTCATACAAACTCTCACAAAAGTAAAATTTTCTACAACACACACAAAACTGTAGCTAAGAATGTTTTATTTGGCTGCTTCTTTCAAAGCTCTGTGTGAGTTGTAGCTACCATACAGCCTTGATCAAAATGTCCTTCAGTGTCATTGCCAACAAATGCTTGTTTTCCCTTATTCTCACACCGCATCAAACACTTTTCTTTGTTGCTATACTGATGGGAGGATGCCTATTTGTGTTGTTTAATATTCCCAGAAGATCAGATGCTCTCAATTCATTTTTCCCTCTTTTTTAGTGTCAATTGCAAGGGGTCACCTTGTCCTTGAAGATGAAAACAAGTTGCACTTAGCCACTTAGTGTGTCAGGAGATGCTATGCTCTACATTTGGAAACCAGCTCAGGGACCAACGAGAGCATCTTTACTAACACCGTATACAACCATATATGACAAGGGAAATTACTGCCACTGAATGACTGCCAGACCCTCCATCCCACACACACACACACACACACACACACACACACTTTTTTTGTGTTTTGTGCAAACATAGAAAGGTATAAAACCGCCTTCTGGCCCCTCTCATCTGTTCCATCTTGGCCTTTTCCCTGTTCATAACTATATAACCAAGAAAATAAAGGTGGTTTGTGACTTTGTTTTCAACTTGTGGCCATTTCTCCAATTTCCAATGCTCAATTACTGACCTCTGAGAAAAAGGGACAGAAAAATTGCAAAGAAAGGAAGTGACCCCCTATCTCAGTGGAGGTTCAACTCATTTTCGATGTTTTCACCCCCTTTTGGAGCAATGGCGTCCTCTGGAGAGGCCCACATGCCACAATGGGGGTGTGATGATACGATCTAAGTTGAGTGTGTATGTGTGTGTCCTGGGCCACTTCTGCCACGCAGAACTCCATTTAGATTACTTTCACCTCATCAGCCCACACACACTTGGCTGAGGCCATAGGGACATACTCTCCTGAGGATAGATGTTTTCATTGCACCCACAGGCATATAGTATGTTGTGTTGTGTGTATGTGTGTGTGCGTGTTTGTCTGTGCGCGTGAGAGAAGGCAGCAGCTCAGAGAAATAGTGGGAACCCAGTAAACATAGAAAATTGTCTGTGGATGTTGAGAGTGCTTGTCTGTCACCATTGCCACCCTTTTCTCTTGCAGAGAAAAAAGAAACTGATGTGCTGATATTAAAGTTGAATATAGAGTTGACATTAGAGTTGAATATAGATAATGTGTACATAAATAGGCTGCAACAGCAATATTTTCAAACAGACATTTAAGTTGTTTAAGTATTCCTTAAAAAGATAACAGCAAAAGAAATAAGTTTCTAAAAAATAAGGACAACCATAATGATTCTCTTGACAAATTCTTCCATTATCTCATGCTTCCATTTCAGTATGATGTAGCTGCCAGCTGAAGTCTGAACACATTTCTTTTCTGTGACAAATTAAAATAATAATTTTCAGAAAAAGCAATAGCTTAATTTCTCTATTAAACACAATATTACCATATCACTTATCCCCAATATAGAGAAGTTTTTATTAAGCATACACATCCAATATCCATGGTCCATTCTCTTGTGTGTCCCATTTAAATATTTGTTTAAACAGAAATATCCTCCACATTATGGAACCTATTTCACAGAACTTTCCATCAAACCTCACAGAGCTTCCACTCCATATCTCATGTTTCAGCTGAAAATGTACTCTCAATAAATATCAGATTGCTCAGTTATGGATGTCTTCGTTCTTGAGATAACTCCAATGAACACCAACCTCACAAATTCAAGAATGGGGCAAACACAGGCCTGGAAGAGTTTGGTGTATGTGAGAAATCCAATAAATGAAATTGACTTAGTTTTGCCAATAACTCCCAAAGTGCCCTTCTTGGAGACTTGTAGAGTCGCTGTAGCTCACCTAAAAACTATTTGCTGTTAACCAAATATTTGTACAGCTTTGTAAAGTTTAACTTCTTACCACAGAAATAAATCTGATTCATGCTATTGCAAGATAAAGACAAGATAAAGTGGTTGAATGCAGCAAGCTTCAGAAGCTGAAAAATCAAACCAATGTATAAGTGCCAAAAACTGCACTTCCTTGAATGCCCATTTGAGACTGGCTCCAATACATAGTCAGTCCCCATGGACCCCCATATTAAAATGCTCAGCTGTACAACAGAAATAAAGATGTTTACAGCTTAGTACAGAACATGTTTTTTGTGTCTCTAAATATTTCCATCTTTATAAAAACTGTGTGATTGTGGCATTTCTATATAAGTCACCGGTTTAAATAATATTAAGGCTTAAAGTTATGCATACTTAAGGGTGGGCTGCTTTGAGTGACAGATCGGTGCCATCAGAGGTGACTAGCCACTAGCTTTCTGCTAGCTTTGCCCCCGCTCCTGCTCTTTGCCCATTTTTAGATTAGCCGGGAATCATACAGTCTATGATTTGATCGCTTAGTTGATAGAACGAAAGCTAATTGTCAACTCTTTTGATAATTAATTAATTAATTAATTAAAATACTAAACGTGTTTGATATTTTATTAAGCCATCTTTTATCTTACATTACAGGGACATCCACCTCTGCTAAAGACACCTATATCTTCTTCAAAATCATTCATTCTTCAACATAACAGTTTGCCCATCTCATTTGGACTTGGCAGTATTTTCTGCCTGTTGCTGTATATTGGTCCCCTGATGTAAGCACATCACTCTGGCATACTGAACTGACATAGCCTTTGATTTCTTCAAAGGTCAGGACATAGTCTTGACAGCGATTGGTTCTTCGTTTTTGAAGTACTGCACAGAAAAACTGCCAATGAAGACTTTTAGTGCCTGGTTGTTTCCTGACTGCAGCATTGTCAAGTAGCTCCAGAGCTATTTTACAACACCCATTTCAGGACCAAGTAGAGACTCCACATAAATTGTATCTTTTTGCTAAGGACAATATCCCTGGTGTTGAAGTGGAATACTTATGAGTATCCCAAATGGCTTGCTGAGAGTGAATTTCTGAAGCTGCATTTCAGTCAGGACTTCACCTGGCACTAGGAATCTTCATTACTTTCAACCTATTTTCAGGACAAAGGTCATAGCACGGTGATGTCAGAAAATGATTGCTTTCTGACGGCCACATGAGAAACTCAGATTGTTGCTGGGGTCAAACAAATTTTGTTTGTAACATTTAATTCTATTCAGGTTTAAAAACATACTGTGCACTTAATTTTCAGCATTTATTATACTGAAAATCACTACAAACATCATCATTAAGAACATTTAATTATATGCAGGAGTCTTTGACAGTTTTACAGGACTGACAGTTTTGAGTTAAAAAAAATCCTAAAAAATTGTTTTCTCTCAGCATGCCAAAAGATAAAAACATGCACTGTGGGTCCAATAAGCAAGGTTCAAAAATAAAACCAAACAAACCTGATGGAACAAAATATCCAAACCAGTAAATTGTCTGTACTTGTATAGCGCCATTCCGATTGTTACTCCCAACAGGGGCATTCCTGATCCGAGGCTGGTTGCAACAGAATATCAGCCCAAATTATCCTGTAGTGTGAATTTGGGATATAATCTAGAAGTCATCGACTGAGTCGGGGTACCTCTGATTAGACACTCACAACATCCAATGAGAGCAAGCTGACCGGAGAAAGTCAGCAACGAGGTGTGTATTTATTCACGATATAAAATGTATAAACCGTGCTGATTCCCTTTTCTCAGCCATTAGTTTATAGGTTTATTCACAGTCTTGTTCTCTTTTTTTGTTTTGATTTGCAAAACACTGCACACACAAGTCCAACTAGCTGACAACAGTCTGCCTCCATGTTTGTTTATTTCTGGTTACGTTTGCTCACGCTACTTTCTGTGAGATCCCCAGTCCCCGGAATCGCCACTCTAAAATTGTTTAGTATAAATGCCAAGTGTGTGTGGTCCTCCATCTTAACTGAATCCTCTGGTGTGTGTGTCCTTATGATTAAAATATTAAAAAACTGGTAAATCTGTTATGTTTATGGTGTCCCACGTTTTAAAAATCTGTTAAGAATTGAAAATCCTCTAGTGTGCACCAGGCATTACTCAGTGGGAGGAATCAAGTATCTAATGCGCTTGAATGAGTGAATGTAATTCATGATGTTGCCAGCACAGCTGCAGCAGAAGTCTTCAAATCGCCTTGAAAACTTACCATGCAATGTCTTCTGCCTTTTCTTTTAGTGTGGGAAGGTGTGTGAGTGTGTTCCTCTACTCATCAAGAGAGAAGCAGCAACTTCTTCACGAAGGCCTTGACTAGCCTGTGCATCTCATGTCCAAAGATTTTTCATTTCATTCATGAGGGCAAATGCCAACCAGTCTGCAGTGGTTAGTTCAGGGTTGTTCTTTCCTTTCATCAGACAAAACTTCTGAATTTCTGATTTCAGGGCCCACACTCTTTTGAGCACCCTGCCCACACTGAGCCACCTGACAGCTGTGTGGTATAGTCCAGATCAGCTTGTTCAGTCTAATGCTCCTTCAAAAGCACAACAGATTGCCTATAATTTATTGCTCTTGCCCTAATGAAGTTAACACTTTAACATCAACCACATGGTTTATTTTCAGTACCCACTTGTATAACACCTCTTTATCCTGTATTCTCTTCAGACATTTTTCTAGCTAAATTCGGTAATCTGTCAGTTGTAACACAGGGTTAATTTTTTCCATTGTAGTCCTAATTTGCATGCATGTATTTACCTCTACAAATAAATCATTACCCATTGCTGTCCCTTTCAATGATTTCTTGGAAGCCAGTTCTTTAATTTCAAAATCTTTTTTTTAGCATAAGTAAAATTATGTGCTTTCCCCGGCCGTAACATGCCCATGTCAACATCTTTGGTTTTTGGTGACTGACACCACCTTAATGGACATTTTGCACTGTTTTCCGATTGATTTATGGACAATTAAGTAAATTCAATGATGTTAGACCCCTAGACATAGCAACGGCAGCATACAACAGAATACTTATAAAACACTTTACAACAAAACCGAAGATTTAATTACATAAGTTATTTATAGAAACTGCAATTAAAGGGGGTATTCAAAGCTTCCTTGTTTCATCCTTAAGAAGGCCAGAAGCAAACCAGAATTCATCCCATTTAATCTAACACATAACTTCACAGCCACTATGAAGAGAATGTTATAAGTTGTAAAACTTTCATTTACCCCATGCATATGCCAAGCCATTCTACATCATAAATGCCATCCAACGAAGGTTAAAAATTAAAGGGCAGCTGGACTTGGTTGAAGATGCTAGCGCTCCCAATATTCTTTTCACTTGGTGCATGTGAATATATTGTATTTAGTCTGAAAATACAAAGCAGAGGCAAACAAAGAGCTGCATCAGTATGAGACTTGACTGCAGGGCCACAGCTTCACACCCACACAAACTGCTAACTTCAGTTTGAGCGCCGGTCCTCCAAGGTCACGGGCAAAGCAATTCGAGGCTGTCAATCATATCACATCCATTGAATAAAAGTAATATTTTCTGTGGTTAGCTCATGCGGCTCTCACCTCTAAATGACATTGAGCCCCTTGGTGGCTGTCCACAGGAAGCACAGAGGAGGAGATGGCTGACTATCAGATAAATTAGACATTTTGAGCATTTTAATGCATCGCTGCCTGACTTCCCCTTATTATGTGTACTGGGTAGATGTCCTGTTTTCGGGAGGCGGGAGGGGCAGCTTGACAGGCAGGACCAATATTCAGTCATTTGGCAGGGACACCTACTTACTGTTTATGTATCTTATTCCAGCTAGCTTTTAATGGGTGGCAATGAGCAGGAGATCTGTAATGACGTTTCCTTGCTTACTATGCAATTAGCTGCTGCATTTGTATGACAGATACAGACATGCAGGAGAAAATGATTTGTGAAGGATCAAGGAAATATGGATTGTGCTCATTATCACAACTTGATTTTTGCGGAGAATCTAAATGTAAACAGATATTGACCTTCTGATATAACAGATATTTTTCAGTGTGAACCAATGAAATGCTTAGTGTTTAGTCTGCTATCAAGAAAATGTGTGTTTATAGTATTAATATTAGAAAGTATTTATTGGCTAAATATTTTTCACTGCTGGTGCAGAGACAACGACAATGTGCACGATAGCATGACTCATATTTTGCTGCACTGACAACCATTCTTCCCCTGCAGAGCTGAGGGGATTGTGCAGGATGTACAATAGGCAGCACACATTGCAGCAGATATCACTCTGAAGATACATTCACCGTAGAGGTATATTCAGTGAAAATGGAACATAAGGCTATGCACATACTTTTATGGCAAGTACTAAGCCAAGAGAAAACAATCTTTGCAAGGAATATTTATGGTGAAAATGAAGGCCAGACATCCAATGTGATGACATATTGAGTCATTTCACTTAATTTGCGAGGCATACAGGTAGCGTCTGACAGAGAATTGCCAATCTCAAGATGTGCGCTATCTTTCATAATGCAAACAGAGGTTCACATATACAGTGTCTCTCAGTATTGTTGCTTCTTGCAATTCTGATACGCTGCGTGTTTACATTTCTCTCTATTGGAGGCACGGGAATCCTTTTCCTGTCTATAAAAAAATGCATATCTAGTACTTTTGTGTGCTCTCACTTGTTTGACAACAACCCAGTACAGATGACAGCAGAGATCTGACACACTGGCTGAGTTGTTAAAATACTGGCGGATGATTTTCTACCATCTTTCCAATGAGTGAGTCAGTCACAGCCATTTGTAAGGCCTTGGACCTCCTACTTTCCCACCCTCCCTGCTTGCGTCGCTTTCAGTCGTCCCTTTTACCAGCCAACAGGGATCGACTGCCACAGCCAACCTCATTAAACTTACAACCGTCAAGATAAGACTCAATTACTGCAAGGCTCTGCATGGCATCCAAGATCAATATTGAACTTAAAAAAAAGGGCATAATAGTCTGATGTGCTTGCAGCTGACACTGAGAAGATGAGTAAAATGAACAAACCAGGTTTCCAAGCCACACCAGAACATGCAGTCTGGTTTCCAATCCTAGGTAATAGCTCAATTGCATGCTTGTCCACTTTATTCAGCTTTCCAAACAGATTTGAATGGATTGAGTTCAAGCAAGAATGTGGCTTTGGGGACAAAAGCATTTCTGAAGTTGACTGTTTGTTCATGCAGTGTGAAATATATTTAATCATTGTAAAACTATGAATAAATACAATACACTGTGAGGCCAGATCCAAGGAATCAAGTCAAAAACATGCAAGTATAAAATTTATAAAGCTCTTTTAAACAAATCTGTTTTTTGGTTTTGTAATATATATTTGTCATGTAAATATCATGTAAATCCATTTTAGTTGACTACATTTGGTTTATTTGCAAGGTTTTTATCCAAATAATTGTTTACTTGGTTTCTTTTTCTGTAATGCCATGTGACTCAGAGTTGGTCCCTTATGGTTCAGCCATGATTAGGATGTGATACTGTTACTTTTTGAATAATAATTCACCTCAATTGACACAATTACCAAGCCCGTTGTTCTCCACACACTACTAGTACGACACTTCATGATAAATGTAGGAATGGTCTCCCGGTCAGGGTTCGCATTAACCAAATATTCTCTCTCACTGACTGGAGTTTTTCAACAATGACGAAGAATTGAATGGCCGTCCGTCATTTTGACAGATTAAGACTGAGGATGATCTACTGTAATTTTAGGTAATTCACATGCAGCACTGTCGGTAACCACATGCAGACCGCTTGTAGTAGACCCCCCCGTCCAGTTGGTGGCATATTAATGCAAATTAATTAACTTTTGTCTAGCAGTCTTGCTCTTGATCTCACGTGCATGACCTTGTTGGTTTTAGACATCGCATTGTTGGCTCTATTGCTACATAGCCTAGCTATTGCAAAATGTCTCAGCAGTTGAGTGCCTGAAGTTTTTTTTTTTTTTTAAAAAAAGCTCAATAGTTGTGATGTGGTTGATAAACGAGGTGAATAAACAAGGTGAAAAAAGAGGGATTGATGTGATGGAGGGTGAAGGACAAGCAAGTAATACTGATGATGTTTATCAGCCAGTGGCAGCTAATGTTACATGGAAGGCAAGTGGCAGCTGAGGTAAAATCATTCATCCATTCATCATTCTGTTCAGCTTTCCTCTACATGCTCTTATAATTGCATTATCTGTAACATCTGTGTATTAAATGTTGTCATCGAGTTGATTTTGAAAATGAAATACTATTGAATAGGCTAATGGATAAGACACCTGCCTTTGGTGTGAGAGACCTGGGTTCAATCCCCCACTGTGACCCATCCACCATTGTGTCCCTGAGCAAGACACTTAACCCCTACTTGCTCCAGAGGCGTGCGACCTCTGAAATGTATAGCAATTGTAAGTCGCTTTGGATAAAAGCGTCAGCTAAATGAATAAATGTAAATGACCCTGTCTAATTCTGATTTCACTACTCACTAGAAAGCATTTTCCCCAGTGTCTGTTCAAAATGTGAAGAAATGACTACAGCATCATTGAATATTAATGTATTGTCACAGAGGAAATATTTACCTCTTAAGCTATTCAGATGAAAGCACTTACAGTGTATTTATGTATCAAGATTATCTGGAAACAGCTATAATTTCAGGTTCATTTTGGTTTATTATGATGGATCTCAGTTAAATTATGAAGCACGGTGTTCTGATTGTGTCTGTTACCGCACTGCATTCTCTTCTGTTTTTTTGGCACATATGCATTTCACATCACAACAGTCACAACACACACACACACACACACACACACACACACACACACACACACACACACACACACACACACACCACACCCACCCACCCCTCCTTTGCAGTTTCTATCGCTGTCTCTCTCTCCATATCCGTGCTGCTGTAGTGAGCATAAATAGCATATCAGAAATATTCAAATTGGGCTGTGCTTAGGGGAGCATGAAAGATGTAAAACTCTGGTCTCCTAAATTCCTGCCCGTCCATTAGCTTTTGCCCGCTCTCGCCGCATTAAACTCACGCTGCCTGGACGTCTACATCATCAGATCAGCTCAATTGAGGGGTGGCTACATTATTGAAAATCGTCAGAGTAGAACAGAATAATGTCAGGGTAGAGATCCTGTTTTGCTTCAACACATTGGCTTAGTTTGTAGGCAGGCAAAATGTTTGATTAATAAAAGCAAGTATACAAGATATATTTTCTCTGGTGTTTTGTGTTTTTCTTAGCTGTAACTAATATTTACTATATGTGGCAGGCTGTAATGACATGATAGAATCAATTTTCTTAACTCTACATGCAGTAATCACCCAATGTCAGGGGGAATCTTAATATCAGCCCAGCTGAAAATAGTCCTCATCAAATGTACTATTTACTCTGGTGTCAGTGATGTTAAAAACCTAATTTTCCAGCGGTTTTAGAAAGATTCTGAGCATCAAAGCACATGATTGTATATAGTTTTGACGCTACTGAACATTTACAGCTTGAGTAAAAACCATTATACATATTAATATTATTATTAACAAATTGTTTTTTTGTCTTGTCATGGGATGCAAGCATGTTTTTGTCAGTCTTATCCTTTAAAATCAGCGTTTGAGGTTAAACCAACAAAAAACATCAAAGCTACAAAATGCAGTTGATTTAAGGAGACCACTAATTGGAATGTGCTCATACAAAACTACGTACAACCATGTCTGCAGAACAGGAAAGCCCAATTTTGGCATTCAAAGTATTTTTTTGACTCAAAAGATGCCAATGGGCTAGATACAAGATGGCCACCTAGTTTATCAGCCAAAGCAGATAAGCCTAGTTAATAGACATCCAAAAATGTTATATTGTTACAACCAGTTATGCTACTAAATCTGGCTGAGATCTCACTCCTGGAGTCTCATAATTAGTTTTGGTGTTACTTTTATTCTTTTATGTTTTTGCTCACTGGAATAATTAATCTCTTGGTGACATTGTAGATGTCAAACTATGCCAGCGGGTTAACCTAAGTACATGTGTTGATGGAAGTGAGAGTTCGAGAAAGTTCATTGTGAGGTTATGTAAGGTCACAAACAACTAGTAAAAAGGCTGGCCGTGGGGTGGTTTCAGGCAAAGAAATGGTCTCTACTCAAACAGCCCCTAGGCTGTCTTCATTACATTTTTATTTTTCAATTTCATTATTTTCAATGAGGCAGAAGGAAAGAAGAAATCATGTGCAGATGTTTTTAGGTGAAGTCTTCCTCTGTGTGTTGGCTCTTGGGATGAATGCAAACAGTAGGTTGCAGGGTTGTTTTATATCAACTACCATACCTGACAACTTCCTAAGCACACAGTGGGGGCAAATGATGTTGAAGAGGCTGCTGAGGAAGAGTAGGGAAGAAGATTGGTGCAAAGTGTGGAGGCTTTAAGTATCTCTCACAGGGTTCAGTGAGTCTCTGTGAGAGCTAGCGCATGAGCTTGACACCATCTCTCCTCCTGAGTCCTCTATACACATAATGGCGATTACAGTGTCCTTAGGGACCACAAGGTGAAAGCAACAAAACTCCTGGCTCATCAGAAAATGGGAGGGAGGCATCAATGAGAAAGGACCCTCTGATTATTTGGGTTTACAGGCTGTTAGTGCGATGGCTTTTCAATCGTTGCTAATGGAGTTCCCACTGATATAAGCACCCAGTGGAAGTTTGGAGAGTGAGTTTCGTCTCCTCCTTCCCCTTATTCTCCCAATATATCTATCACCTCATAGTATCTACTTTCATGTCCATAATTATTTACCTCTCTCTGTTTTGTAGATGTATATATTTTTTATCTTTCCTCTCCTTGGACAGCAACGGAAAAGCAATGGCTCTTATTTTTTAACACAGCAGCAGCTCTCTCGCCTTTTAAAAAAAACAATACAATACTCACCCCAGGGCAGTCTATTAGCTACTGAAGTGGCTATTTAGAGTGAAATTAAATGAGTCATGATATGACAGGTGAGCTGAACATTTTAAGCTTGCAACAACCAAGGACATCCCCCACGCACATGCCTTTTCTCATGCTTTTTATTATTAAATAGAAAACCAGTCGGGGCAATTTATTAAAAAACATAACCTACTTCCCCATAACTACCCCTACATCCTCTCACTTCTCCCCGAGTCTGCCTTAGTGAAGGGCACTCTGCTGTGGCCTTGTCTTTCCTGCCATCATCCCACCTCTGCCTTGTTCTCTTACTCTCTGTCTGTCATCAAGTCTCTCCACCTTTCTGCTTGCCGGTGCTAACAAAAGGTAAAAGCTGATATGAGATTTGAAAGGCCTCTGTGTTGGAGCAGTGCACTGTATTATAAGCAGCCCCCGACACCCAAACCTTCCCTGCTGTGCTCCAAGTTGAGTTGTCAGGCACACCTTGCCTGGGTGTAAAGCCAGTTGGGGAGAAGACACTGCCAGGAAAACTATGAAAGTGTTGAAGTAAAATGTGAGTGGAAGGAAAAAGTTGGAAAAGGAGGTTAAATGCAAAGTGATATAACCTTTTTTTTTAAACAATTTTTTAAAGCTGCTCCTTAACAAATCTAAGAAAAAAAAGATTTAATTAGTGTAGAAACAACAAATTGTGTTTCCAAATAGGCATATAGGCACAATAAATTGTTGTATGAGTATAATTAGTATAATTACATGCTTTGGCTGTTCTAGTCACCAGAAACAAAAACATACACCTGTAATATATAGACAGATCAGCATAATTTTAGACTCACAATTAACTATTAAAAATGCTGCAAAACTATCCAAAACTAACTTTTCCAAAAAAAGTAAATGGTGTGAGCACGCAGGGTGACTTTACTACAAAATTTCCATCTGACCTCCACAGGTCAAACCTAGCCCCGGTGCTTTGCAACTGACTCAGCATACCCATGCATTTCTCTTTCATATGCCTCATTGGTGGTCCTCCCATGGCGCCATGAGCACTGCTGCATGTTCGACCACAACAACAATTCTGGCCTCTAGCTAGTGCTAGTGATTTCCCATAGGAATTTTTGCACTTTCTTCAAATCCACCATCATGCCATGAGCTGTAGCAACTCTCCAGGAGCACACAATCGATATACTATCCTTTTTCTGATGGCTTGAGGTTTTTTGATGAGTAGAGACTAAGGAAAAGCAGGGTAATGTGGTCAGGGTGGCAACGAATTCAGCATCCTTCGGGAATTTTTTAATACACACAGTCCAGGGTGTTTTTTCCTGTCGCCGAGGACATGCTGGTAGAATTTAGGAAAAACAGTTCTGGAAGTCTGCTTGGTTTAAATCAGCTATAATAAATAGAGATGCAATGATTGCAATTTTAAGATATAAGATAAGACAAGATATACTTTATTGAACTTTATTGTCCCAGAAGGGAAAGTGTTTTGGACTCTGTCCATTCTGCAGCATAAGCGATGGCTATTCTTCCCGGGGTCCATTCAATTGTATTTGTACCAGATCCACTGTGGTACTGAATGACACAGGCACCAAAGAGGTGTGTTCACTGTTGCTTTTTCTTGTCCAAATTTACTAACCTAACACACCAGATAATGACTCTCGCTCTCTGTGTCTCTGTGCTAAATGCTAAAATACGTCCCCAAATATGTCCTACTGTGGCTGTCCGCCTAAGTAAAATCTGTGTGTGGGTACACAAGGCATATGTTGGCCTTACAGATATTACAAATTGCAAGTGTTGTGTCTTCACTCACAGTGGAGAAGTTCCATGCCAACAAGATGTTTTAGCGAGTATGAATCTTTAAGTACTGGAAGCTGTGTTGTCATTGGCAGTACCTTCTGGTAGAGTCATCCACTGCAAGTTGATCCCATGTGAGTGCCCCGAGTAAGAGCAATTCAAGGGCCATTACAGGGACCATCGATCACACCTAGAACTGGGGAACCTGAGTCCCCTTACTGGAGCTATGGCTGAGAATGAAGCTAGTAGACGGCTGGTCCTGTATCTATGGGGCCTGGTTACAATGCACAGCTTTATTTGCTGTTGCAGTGTGAGACAGAGACCATTTTTATTGTGGAACGACCTGACTGTGTCGTTTGTTGGAGAGTTTCTGTTTCTGGTTTCATATCATGCTGTTCAAAGGCAAAAAGGGACTTGGCTACATTACTAGACCCTGGATGTTGAGAGTTCTGACGGGAAGAATAAGGTGGCTTGAATAAAGTAGTGTTTTGTCATGTGTTGTTGTTTACGCCATCTTATTTCATATTGTGTGGTGGCTTTCCATGCCAAGCTGCAGTTTATTTTGATCTGCTCAGTCGCTTGATGCAGTTAATAATCCTGATCAACAGACTTCCGGCCAGAGCTTGTGTTTATACTGTGATATTATTACTAATGTTTAACTCATACCACATTGGTGTTCTGAGGAAGCTATTCAATTTAACTTGGGAATGCAAAATAACAGCAGTGGGAACATCCAACTGAACAGTGTATTCCTAATTCCTAATTCTTTCTTCTTTCAAATGGTCATTAATGTGTACCACCCCACTCTAATTACCCACAGCAGTACTTGATATTTCACAGTACAATTCAAGGTATGTGAGGTTATCTATTTTAATAATCTGATCAAATGTCTCTTGGCAGCCATATTGAATATCCTCAAGGAATTTATTTGATATTTGCTCAGAGTCCATATCTGTTACATCATCTTGACTGGTGTAGCGAGATATTAGAAATCCATACTCTCAAAATATGATGTACGACTCGGCAGCTGTAGAACTGACTGGGGCTTTGGTGTGTTGCAGCACATTTTCTTTTCTGGGGGAGGAGAATAGGAAAGAGAAAAAAATCACAGGCTACAGAATCAAGAATAATTTGCACATTCACTATAGTGGAAAAGGTCAGACCCATAAGTCAGCTTAAGAAAGAGGCTATTACTCTTGATGAGGACAGATAGCATGTATTTGTGGGCTGCATGTGGCAGTTAAATGGCTCAGGTGGCTGTGATATGGCATAGCTACAGGCAATTTGGCCAAATTTTCACCATGTATGTGTCACCAGACTTTCAGATTGCTCGTACGTCTTGATATTGTCATTTAAGAAGATTTCCCAGATAAAACCACACAGCCAAGGGCCATAGATGAATGTGAAATGTAATGGAAAGATTACAAGTGGATGATGATGAGAAGACTATGAAAAAAGAGGAATGGTGTGAAAAAATGTGTGGCAAAGAGATTACTATTCTCTTAGCTATTGAGACCATAGACCTTTTGGGAAATATATAAACTTTGTATTTCAAAACAGGAGTTTTTCTAGGTGGAATGGGATGCATCCATACAAAGACTTAATGAAAATAAATTCCATGTTAAAGTTAGTCATAATGGAAAGCAATTTATTGAGTGTGTTTTATGACTAAATACTAGTGAATTAATGGTATAACACTATTTAATACTCTTGCCATACAAATTTGTGTTAGTTAAAAAATAAAAGGCATGCTATTCTATTGTCTCAGAGCCACTACACTGTTATAATCCTGACATCAAATTCTGCCAAACCTCCGTACCCCTCAGTACATTGCTCTCTGTATTTGGACGAAGCACCCTGTTTGAATGCTCTTGGCAACTTTTCTGTGTAGTCTTAACACCCGCTGAACCTGCAACACTTGGCACACTTTGACTGCAAGTATGTGATAGACGGAAGGAGAAAGACTGCTTTGCATGGCAGGTTAATGTGAGAAAGTAAGATAAGTGTCTGTTGTTACTGGCAGCCCATACCTGTTCATAATTTCGGGCTAGAATCTGTTGGGTTAACGCTTTCTATGACAGGCCTGGAATATTTTGGGTACAAGCACTTTGTCCTTTGATAAATTGAAATGTATTGGGGAATTGTGGCCAAAATTGAGGGTACCTGCTTCACCAGTATGAAGACAAAAACAGTAGCCTAAACACACATGAGGAGTCAGTGTACTGAAAGACAGTACTGAGTTTAGTAAAACTGTACACTGTGTACAGTTTGACTTTTCCACAAAATACTCTTATTTTTTTATGTGAACAAATCATTACATTAATTTAAACATTTTCTGCCTACTGCCAATAGAAACGAATCAATACAAAAACACATAATTAGACTGTAAACCAATAATTAAAAACAAATTATCTAACAGTCAATGTCAGACAACCTGATCATACTTTAGCATTTACCTGTTGTTTTTGTAGTGTTGACAAAACATTAAAAAATACACAAAAATTTGAATTAAATGGAATTTTAATTGAACAGAATCTCCCTGCGCTGACAGGGGAAAATCAATCCTTATGTGTCTTTAAAAACACATAACACAACATACATTTTGTCATTTGTAGACAGTCTTCTTGGCAATTTGACATCAATATAATCCATAAAGTAGTTGGTTAGCTGTGCTATTGTAGTGGGAGACGATTGTGGAAAAGAGAGGCAAATTGTTTCAAAAATGTACGATTTCTTACTAAAACACTTGCCGGTTAGTGGATCAGATACACCTCGAATTAAACATTGACTCATAACTGTTCATTCACCGTCTATCATATTTTCCGCCGTTACCACATTAACTACCTGGTGGTGGTGATGGAGCAGTGGATAAGACACATAACTCTGGTGATGGAGATCCGTGTTCGATTCCTACTGCAACAACCATTAATGTGTCCCTGAGCAAGACACTTGGGTGTGTGTGAGTGCACGTATGCGCAGTTTAAGCAAAGTGTGTGTAAAACTGTGTAAAATAGTATGTGACTGGATTACTTCACTGTTTTACTGCCTGTCCCAAGACAGACATTTGTGGAGGCCGTCCAGTAACTGCTGCATATGCCACCCTAATCTGTTTCCCTTGCTGTGCCAGGTGTGCAGGCAGCAGGCACTTCTGCAAGGACACCCAACTATGCAGAAACTCTGCACTCAAGGCAAAGCTGAGGGACAGTAGAAGTATAAATCCTCTTGTAATTATGTTGCAAACAGAGATGGAACAATAAAGCTCTGTTTTGATGTGTGCTGCAACAGAGTGGGAGGCCCAGTCTTAGACAAATTGCTTCCTACTTGGCCATTGGTGGCCTTCTCTACACTCTTCTTGTCACTGCATGTGGAAGTGATTGAAAGCTGGTAATGTCGGTTGCCAAGTGACAGATTGGTCCACAAGCCCCTCTATCAGCTGTCCATGCTGACTAACCATCTGGTGCTCAAGATACTGTTAGTGTTTAGAAAGTAACCTGGCATTTAAGAAAATATCAATTGACTCAAAAACTGGCAGTGAAATACTGTCAGCCATATACTGTCCTGGTCATTTTTTAAGCATGTGAATTATTATAATAACATACTTTTTTTATTGAAGACCATCAGTAGCACATGGATGGCTTATACTATTAGCGATGTCCCAATCTTAGACTGTGTAATATAATAGAAGTGGATGTAGCCACCGTGACATTACCTATTCATTTGTACACTACTGTCCTGACCTTATTTGGATGAGACGGTGGTGCTAACTAGCTTGGTTAGCAGGGTGCATCACATTAACGGTGATATTATTTGGGATGCTAATTTTTGCTAGCAAAAAACAGGGTTAAAAAAATTTACTTACTGGAAAAAATGAACAGCCAACTCTGTGTAGGGTGTCTTTTAGTAGAACCAAAGTCTGAACATGACATTTTTAGATGACCAAAATATTGCAATTAACTTTCATGAACTGAAAAAACACTGTGAAGCACTGTCGAAGTTCTTAAGTGAATACACAGACAGCATTGAAAAACAAGTTCACGGCTCATTCAGTGGTGCTGGTTAAATGTACACAGTGCAGTGGATATGATTTTTCCATTTTCCTCATAGGTCGCTGTGGTAGCCACTTGTCAATCCCAAGGTAGCTACGTCCTAAAGCATACCCTGCTTATCATCTGTTTTACTTTAAATGGGACCATAATTTACTAAATTCACATCATGCCTGTACTAAAGAAGACTTGAAACTAGTGATTCAGCGCATAAAGGTTTACTGAGGTAATAAGTCAATCTAGAAGCACAGTCATTTTGTCATTGTCTACATTGTCGACTTCTTTATGCAACCAGCACCTATTTTGTTCCCAATCCCCATCAGAGTCCTTTTTAATTTTGAGTGTCTACCAATACCAAGTTTACTGTTTTTCCCCTTGCATAATACTGCTGGACAGTGCCAACTGGACTACTAAAATCAGTGGAGCAGTTTAAATATGTTTGATAGATGAATAGGTCTGAATCAAGAAAATAATGCAAACACTACTGCTTTCCTTGGACAAGACTTGGACAAGATTTTGGCAGCCTCTCTTTTATATGTAATACAGTGTTCAGCAAACAGTAGCACACTTTACAGGTGTACATCTGTAATACTGAAATACTCAGAAAACTGATGTTTTTTTCTATCACTACCACCCACATTTTTTCATTTCTGACCTACACATGCTGGCATGAACACACAATGGGGCACATCTGGCAAATAAATAAATCATTGGAAAGGGATAATGCTTAATGTAGCCGATGAGGTTCATTGAAAAAAATAACCTTGATTGGTCCGGATCCTAATTTCATCCCTCCAGAATTTAATGTATGTCACAGCATTAGAACTTGTACTTATTTCAAAACTATAAAATGTCAATTTAAATGACTAGCAATTGTCTGGAAGTTAAAGCTTCTGTGACCTACCTGATTGCACCTGATTGTCTGAAAATTGATCCCACCATAGATTTCTCTTGTCCTGTTTGTCCACCTTTAAACTGTAAAAGACTTATTTGTATTAAATAGTGTTATCTGATTCGATAACACTGGGACAAATTCACCATCCACCTGTATTGCTTCTTTCCTTGAGAGGGGCTATATTTCAGACAAGTCGCTCAGAGAATGCTCAGTAGTAATCTAATATTCACCTGAACACCAGACAGAACTATCATCAGACTTTTCAGAGAAACCAATCATCTTTGCATTCTGACTGCTTTTAGTGGCAGTGAAGCGGGGGTTGGGGTGGGGCATCTTGTTTGAGCTTCCTTGAGATAAAGGCATGCTGTGAGATCACCACTTGTGTGACCGGATTTGTTTGAGGTGGACTCTTTTGCTGATTATCTCTCCAAGATTGCGTCTCTTTATTTTGTTGTCATGCCTCCTGAAGTGGCCAAAATGGTTTCCTAGTGTTAACAGGAGAGAATACAGGACCACCGAATTCTGTGTAGTTTTTCAGGTTATCTGACACATCCGTAAAAAATGGCCACACTGCTCTATGAGATAATGCTTTGATGTGGTCAAGGTTGAGTCTTTGACTGATGTGTAGTATATACACAAAAAATGTATTTGCAGACAAACATGCATGCAACAACTACAGTCCATGGATTTGATTGTGTCCTTCATGCTTCTTTTAGCATTTTACTTTTAGTTTCCAGTTGTATTCAACTGAGTCTGTGGAAAAGAGGACTGAAAGGTTGAAGCTTAGACCTGAGAAGTATTTATCCATTTAACCCTTCAACCACGTTGATTGTAGACTGTTTTCAAATCTTGAAAGGGGTACCGCGTAGGAAAAATTTAAATTTCTGTTCTGCTTCTTGGTTTTTAAACACGATAACCCTTTAGTGTTTCAAACAAAAACTGCATACATGCAAAGCTATATGCTAGGGCCTGTCTGTGCATGTTGGAATCTGCGCATGAATACATCTGGGACTGAGGGGGCTCTGCAGGTCGATGATATTGCAACAGT